>CM076569.1:739517834-739560126 GCA_034641835.2 Pinus albicaulis | reverse complement strand
GGTTACAATTTTCAATGCAACACATATATAGACAGAAAATAAAAACTAAACTAAAACACATAACGCAAAAGCTCTAAATAGAGTCAAACAACTTCAATAATCCAAACGGTGGTGCTTACGTCCCCTCCTATTGAGTGCTAGTAGGAATAAAGGATGAAACATTTACCCACTTTCCAAGGGGCCGTTAGAACTAGGGAGTTCTAAGACCCAATGCAAGGATGTCTTTACCTTCGAGCTACCTTGGCGCAAAGTCCCTCTCTCTACTTCGAAGGATTGGATTTGTTGGATGGCCAACAACTGAATCCCCTCTATCTCTACTCCGAATCACACACTGCTGGATTCCTTGGGGAAATTTTGGCTAGCATAACAATGTGTTTTCCCTTTTTTCATCTCTTGGTGTCCTTTTATAGGAGAATTCAAACTCTCCTTCCCTCTCGTGGTACATTGATGGATGGTGGCCCAAGAGAGGAGAATGATTCCATAGTGTGCCATATTATTCCATTTTGTTCTCCCTTGAGGTCTTAAGGAGGCTTGGGAGGCTATCCTTAGGCGGCCTTAAGTGTGGGATCAATTTCCTAGAGTGTTCCTTGTGGTCTTGGAAAGTGACTTCCACCACTCTTAGGTCCATGCGGCTTTTTGAGGGAAATTTGCGCAAAGGCTCGCCTCTCAAATAAAAATGTGCGCAGAGGCGCATTTTGCTATGGTCTTGAGTGCGAACTTTGATTTTTCTCCTGGACCTTAGAGATTTTTTAAATTCTTCAGATCCTCTAATGTGCCTCAGCCCTGTAAATCCTTCTGCCTGACATTTAATAATGTCATATTTTCTTGTCTGATTTTCTAGTGATATCATTCACTATTAAATATAAATTTCCCATTCCTGTCATTAATGAATTATTGGATGAATTACATGAAGCAATTTACTTCACCAAGATGGATCTTTCTTCAGGATATCATCAAATTAGAATGAAGACTGGAGACATTCCAAAAACATCATTCAGAAATCATGAGTGTCATTATGAATGTTTGGTCATTACTTTTGGCCTTACTAATGCACCTTCCACATTTCAAGGTTTGATGAGTTCCATTTTCAAACCCTTCCTTAGAAAAAAATTGTTAGTATTTTTTGATGATATAATAATATATATCAAGTCTTGGAAGTATCATGTTCAACATGTTGATAGGGTGCTCAAACTATTGGAGGAAAAAAAAATTATATGAAAAAACCTTCAAGTGTTTCTTTGGAGTACAGGAGGTGGAATATTTGGGTCATATTGTATCTCATGAGGGTGTTAAGGTGGACCCTAAAAAAATTAAATCCATTAATGAATGGAAAATCCTCACAACCATAAAGCATCTTTGAGGATTTCTCGGGTTGACAGGGTATTATGGGAGAATAGCAGCACCTCTAACAACATTAATAAAGAAAGATGCATTTTCTTGGACTCTAGAAGAAACTAAGAGCTTTTAACATGCACTGCTCTTAGCTATGCCAAACTTCACAAAAACGTTTATTGTGGAATGTGATGCCTCGGGAAATGGAATTGGTGTTGTTTTAATGCAAGAAGGAAGACCCCTTTCTTTTGAAAGTCCTCCAATCAAAGGAAAATATTTACAAAAAGCCTATTTATGAGAAGGAAATGTTGGAAATACTACATGCACTAAAGCAATGGAGAGCTTACCTAATGGGAAGACACTTCGAGGTAAAAAAATATCATGATAGTCTTAAATACTTTTTGGAACAGATATTATCTTCAAAAGAGTAAAAAAATGGGTCACAAAGATGTTGGATTATGACTTTGAAATCAACTACAAAAAGGGGAAGCAAAATGATGTTGCAGATGCACTCTAAAGAAAGGATGAGTATGTGGAAGCATTGAGTTGTGCCATTTCTATTATCCAACCTGATTGGATAAATGAAGTAAGGGATGAATGGAATAATAATGAAGAGGTGTGGACACTCATTTACAATTTGCAGCAAGATCCCAATACATCTAATAGATTTAGCTATAAAAATGATTCATTATCGTACAAAGATCACTTACAAAGATCGCTTATATCTTTGTAAGAATTCCCAACTCAAGTAAAATATTATTTTAGAATTGCACACCTCCCCCTTAGGAGGGCACTCAGAATTTTTAAAAACTTACCACAGGGTCAAGAAACGATTTTTTTGGGAGGGCCTTAAATCTGATATTCAGAAGTTTGTGGTAGAATGTTTGTTTTTCCAACAAAATAAAGTTGAGACAATTAAGAACCTAGGTCTGTTACAACCTTTAGCCATTCCAAGTTAGCATTGGGAGAAGGTCTCAATGGATTTTATCACAGGTTTACCCAAGTCTGAAGGAAAGAGTGTCATCATGGTGGTAGTTGATAGACTTACCACGTATTCAAATCTAGTACAATTGCTACTGCATTTATGAAAATAATTCAAAATATACATGGAAACCCAAAGATTATTGTAAGTGACATATATCCCATTTTCACTAGAAATTTTTGGACAGAATTGTTTTCTTGTATTAGTACTCAATTAGCTTGTAGCTCATCTTATCATCCTCAATATGAAAGACAAACTGAGATAGTGAACAAATGTTGGGAAGGATATCTTCGTTTCTTTTTATCTGAAAAACAAACACAATGGGTCAAGCGGTTACCTCTACTTGAATGGTGGTATAACACTTTCTTCCATACTGCAGCAGAAATGACCCCATTTATGGCACTTTATGGATATCATCCACCATCCATCACATCACATTTAAGAGAAAATTTTAAGGTTAAAGTAGTGGAATATCACATCAAGCATCACCAACAAGTTCTACAACTATTAAATGATAACCTCACTATGGTGCAGAATCAAATGAATCAACATGCATATCAACATCGAAGTGAAATAAGTTTTGATGTAGGTGAATGGGTATTTTTACGTCTACAACCATACAAACAAATGTCACTCAAGTAAGCTAAGAAGGATAACAAATTATCACCAAAGTACTATGGTCCTTACAAGGTGTTGCAAAAGATTGGTACTATGTCATATAAATTGGAGTTGTCTGCATCTTCCTGAGTACACCCAGTTTTCCATGTTTCATGCTTAAACAAGTTTAATGGTGACAAGATCCCAGTTCAAACAATGTTTCCAGAACTTGAAAAAGAAGGAAAAATCATATTTGAGCCTGAAGCAGTCGCGTAAAAAAGAACCTAACAGCTACAGAATCGATTAATTTTAGAGTATCTCACTAAGTGGAAGAATTTACCCACTAAAGATTCTGCATGGGAGGTTGATATTTTTATACAGAAGCATCCAGAACTACTCAAGCGTTGAGGACAACACTCTTGTGAATGAGATGGGAATGTTAGGTCCCTATAATACTAGTATATCCCCCTTATTGTTATTGTTAGTGTATCCCCTTATTGTTATTTTTGTACCCATGTATCCCCCATATTGTTATTGTTGTGCCCCATAAAAGCCCGATATTGTTATTTTTGTGCCCTTACATTATTATTGATATGTAGGCTCTTATTATATTATGACCCCTTATACCCCTATATATATCAAGGATGTAGTATCAATCGTATCATCCAAGAATTGTTCATTTATTTAATGTAAAGGAGGCTTCCCCCTCAAAGAGGAAAATGTTTAAGTCATTGATCTATCTTTTCTTCTATTTTGTGAGTTGGTTGCATAACAATAGATATATTTGGCTTTAGGAGATAGAATTAAATTAAAATTTTCAAAAGAGTTTTGAATCTTATGCCATTTTCAAGGATCCCACATGAAACAAAAACGAAAAAAAATAAAATGAGTGCTTAAAATATAAGAGTACCTAAATGACCAACATTGTATCAATAATCCAATAAAAGGGAAAATAAATTTACTTAATTTAATATATACTATTGGATGGTAAAAACAACTAGAAGGAAATTAAATATCAGTATCTATCTGTTATAAATTTACCTCTTTACCCAGCATTAATTTGCTTCCAATAGGCCTATTCAGTACCCCGACAAAGTTGTCTTGGTACCATGTATGCATTGACCCACTGTCGGTGAGACTTTTCAGCACCCTGATGGGTTTTCATACATAACATGTGTGATTTCAAATCCCTTGTATGTTATTAATATTTTGAAAAATAATTTTTTTGATTTTATATGTGGGGAGCGAGGTGGTATGAGAGGTTATGCACTAAATATACAACCACAATACTACTTAAAGGTATTCCTCACTAGACTTATTCTCACCTACCAAAGTAGAGAATTATATGTGGAGGGTTTGGGAGCAAGTCAAAGATCAGACTAGTATAATTCGTTCATCTACATTGATGGAATTGTAGTGCTTAGATCATGTCCCAATGTTCCCCATGATAAATGGTTAAGATATAAGAAATATGAAACTTAATAATATAACAAAATCCTATTAATAATGGAGGGTGATTATTTCCCCGTGCAGACTAATCATCATTGCTTAGAAATAAGTTTCCTTTATATAAAGTCTAAAAAAATGTCATGAAAACCATCAAATCCAAACCAGAAGAAAAAAATTACAAACCTTATTCTAGATTTAAAATCAAACCAATAAGCCTGGAGATGAAAAGCAAGACCACATAGAAAACATAAAAATCAACCTACAAGCTAATACATATCTTAACAGATCGAGGTAGTGATGAATTTTGTCTTATAAAGTTGTGATTTATAAGGTTTTTCCAAAACCCTACTAAGAGTGAAATCATGTTTAAAATTTTGTTAAAGGGACATTACCAAGATAAACTGCATATTCAGTAGGTATTTAAGAGTACAAGTAAGAAATAGGTAGCATCTAGCTTCGCAATATTTGAATTAAGTGAAAAAAAAAATTCCATGAGTGATTTATTTGGAAAACAAAACAAAGGAAAATGTTCGAATCTAATCGTACTCCTATTACATACACTATGTACAAAAATTATTTATAGGAATAAAATTGATCAATTATACGCATATTTCTAGTGGATCCATTCCATTAGTTCAATTCCTGCAAGGAAAGATATATCATGCATTAGTGAAAGTGACAGGACGAAGCTACATGAAATAGAAATATAATTATGTATATCTATCCCTAACCAATTAAAAGAAGAAAACTTATGTGCAATAATATTCTCTTGGAATGAATTCTCCAAGTATATTTCAAAAGGATCAATAAAATAAGGATGAATATTTGATATCACTTGAAGAGTATCCCAAGGAGAATAAAATAATAGACTTGGTAGGGATGTTGTATCTTTAGATTTCAAAGTTTGTGGGAAAAGAGTGTTAGTGTTAAAATGATCTATCCTATATTTACTATAGTTAGTAGGATAACTATAAGACCAAGACTTATTCACATGGTTGGATTTTACACTAAGAAGAGGAGATGGGGGAATTTTCATAATATGCGTCCATATTACTATCGAAGTGGATATTGTTAGAAACTTGGTGATGTGGTGCATCAATTCATGTGAGATTGTGTTTATCTACAATAGGATGGGACCTAGCACAAGAAGAATACATTGACAAGTCTAAATCTAAGCCACTTTGTGATGAAGATAATTTTATGACATCATCATCAAAATTTTATCAGATACAACCTCCTTTTCTTGAAAATTATGTGGTTCATTTGAGTTAATAGTATTATCAAAAGGAAAGAAAAATGTTCAAAATTATCATAGATGGGTAAGGAATTCCTCTCACAAGCAGTATGATCCTAAAATAAGTTTGAACTAGTTAGAGACAAGGTTTCAATGGAAAGATCTATAATATCATTACTAGATGTACTCAGATTTCTGAAGATGTCTTGGTACAAGAAGTAATGATCAACAAAGTATATCATATTAAGTGCATCCATATGATTTTATTCATTATGGATGAAACAAGCAATTTGATTTGATGGTAAATAATTTGTTAAAGGAATAGGAACTAGTACTAAGTCTGCCTTCAAAGAAGAACTAACACAATGTTCATTAACCAGATCTTGAGGTGTAGTTATTCCTACTGAACCTACTTAGGTTGATCACAATTATTAGAAGATATTTCATGTATATCCTCAAATTACATAGGTGTTTGAGAGTTTGAAAAAAAATCCAATTCATTCTGTTGATCATAATCCACTTCCCGTAAGAATTTCACAGGCAATCTCTCTTAAAGGTATCGAATTCCCCCTTACAGCCTTGGAAAACCATTCTTACGCCTATCGTTACCATTTCCTGCCTCCAAAGCACATTATAAAAGGCTGAAAATTCATATTTGAAAATATTCAAGGCATAGCTCCTTCGGCCCTAACCCCTTTGTTCTTTTTCTCCATGTAACCTGGGCACCAGACCGAGTGCTAAAAAAAGGAGGCGCTTATCACGTATGTATATCGAGCGCGCCCTCAACTGTCGATCTTTACAGATCAAACGGCATTCGAAATGCACCACTCCATTCATCACCCATACCGCATCTCATCCATCCAATCAAACTGTGAAATCTACGGTTCGCAGCCCGCCAGTCCTGGTGGTCCCTGCGCCCAAAACACTTTTCAAAACCGGGTGATTTATATCGCACCGCCTTTCGGCAATAGGTGGTAATTCTCCTTGGGCCAGCGATTCCATATAGCGCTCACCACGTGTCCCTGTGTATGGCCCCGAAACGGCTCTCCATTGTGCATTATTGTTTGGTCAAAGTCATGCAGCGATATTCATCTCCGCCGTCCGATCTGAGGGCCTTCATCCAATGATCATTGCACTACGAAGCTGCGTGGGATTTAACGCAGGAAAATCTCGCCCCTGGCCCACTGCCTATTGCCTCCGTTTCCCTTTCAACCGTCGATCTCCTCCTGAGATCGGACGGCCAAGATTTCATTATTCCCGTTGTTGACCCAGTCTTCCTCCACGTCATCATCCCATGTGTTATCGCATTTATTCCTCCACCATTTATATATTTCATTCATACGTTACATTTTAATATTCCGCATTATAAACTATGGCCAGCCCTTCCGCCATTATTTCCACTGCGTTTTCTTCGTCACCACCCTGCATGTTTTCGTCGCTTCATCACGTCACTCTGTTACACAGTCGCTTCCATTGCATTGTTGTCCCCCATGCATTTTTTTTCTTCACAGCTTTGTGTGTTTTGCAAGTTGACAGCGACGGGGAATTATCATAATTTTCAACATCCATTACAAGAGCCGATCACACGTCAAAGGACCATTTTTCAGAGCAAAATTATGAAGAAAGTCCTCGGAAGCCAAATCGAAAAGACTCCAATTTAAGAGGTAGGGTTCAAATTTGTCAAACCCTGCAGGGACATTCAAGGCGTCAATTTCACAGATGAAGATATCAATGGGACAGATAAATAATATCAGTAATCAGCAGAGAATTAAATACAGGTAGCTGAAGATTTTGGAGGCCTTGTCCTAGCCTTTGGAAGCAGAGTACCAAATTGAAGATCCTGCACATCATTCGAAAGATATATACACTGAAAACAATGTCCTCAAGGCTTTATTTCAACAGAGTTTTCTTTCCAGGAAAGGACAGAATGTTGGTATGGTTATCCCTATATCATGTTCCTGAAGAGATTTTCACCCAGTGCATTTATTTCAGTTAGCAGGCCACAGAGTACAAACAACACAGCGCCCTCAAGCAGTATGGGTGGGCACTTCTCCACCATTTTGTTTTAATGATACAATTAAATGTTCATCACCTACCTCTTTTGCTAGGTTTTAGTTTCTCCTATAAAAACCATGAAGAAACGTATTGTAGGGGTTCCAGATTTTATCAGAAAAATTATGCAGTGAAAGGCTTTTGCATAAATTTTGTAAACTTCTTGTATGAAGGCTTAGAGCCCATAGGGTCTCAGTGAGGAGGAGTTCTATCTGTCAAAGAGGATTCTGGTCTTTGGTATTTCACAGTCTGTGACTTTCTTTATTTGTGTTATATTAATATAACACTTCATTTCATCCATATTTCTTGTATCATGTTTTGGAATGCGAGTGGCTCATTGATTTCTCGTATGGATTCATCCTATTTGATGCCCATGCTCGGATTAGTCAAGCGCTTTAAATATGGCTCATGCATGATATTTTGTTCCATCATTCAGCTAACCATAGTTCTGCTATATTAGTTGCTTTGGGAGGGTGCTTTTAAAATGCTATTATCATGTATGGATTCTTAGATTGGTAAGCCCATGCATGGTGGTATTGTATATCTGGGTATCAGCTCAATGTTAACTAATATCTTCTAAATATTTCTTTCACTACATATACCTTCTGATAATTTGTGTCTGTGAAGTATTTCTGAATCGGCCCGCTTTGCAGTGAACTGTCTCTGAATTTTATGTTGCTTTTATATTAGAATTCAGCATCTTGCCTCTGCAGTATCTCTTTTCCTTTGTCAGTTTCTGAGAGTTTGGTCCCATTCTATTTCATTTCCCTGTTTACAGGAGATAGCATGTGAGCTGAGGTTGACAACTTCATACATTATATTATATGCTCCTTGCTATGCTAAGATGTCCTAGGCACTAGTCTATCACAACTCTAGGCTGTCTCTAGGAGCTACAACATCTTTCTGGCACCGTTTCCGTGGACGAATTTAAGAAAATCAAAATCCCTGGGCCTAGAAAAATCATATTGACTCTCTAAGTAGGTGAGCATGGAGAGTTGAGAGTTGTAGATCCCTCACCTTGGCAACTCCACTTTTGTTATTTGATAAATCTATTTGCAGTCCTGGCTCCTCGTAAGCCACACCTGAGGTCAGATATGTCTAAGCCAAAGACACCTTCAGTGTCTGACCCTAACCAGATTATACATAGAAGAAATTGGAGGGAAAGGAAATCAGCCCATTCCGAAATCCCTGAAGTGTCTATAGAAGATTTTCCTTCCTCCTCCTCTCAAGATTCTCAATTGCAAATTCCCGACTCCACTATGGGAGATACTGATCATTATTATTCAAATAGTCCCCCCCGAGAGGGTGTCAAAAATAAAAACAGTCTTCATCCTACTCCTGAGGTTGAAGAGGTCAAGGAAGTAACCGAAGTTTCTGCTGTTAATAGACCTTTGTTCCCCTCAACCGCTCAAGCTGCAGTTGAGTATATTCCTATTATTATTCATACTCCACTTCTTCCTCCTCCTCTTACTCATCAAACTATTGCACTACCTCCACCTCCTCTAATGGCTAATGTTTCGGCCTTCTTGATGAATAAATATGCTCCCCTGGCATTACCGCAAGTGTTGAATAATATGCCCCAGGATTATCTGAAGATCTTGCCCATATTCAATGGGGAGAACGAGATTGATGCTCAAAAACACCTTGAGACTTTCTGCTCCTTTGCAGAGAACTTCAATGTTGAACATTTAGATGTGGTCTTAAGACTGTTTGTGCAATCTCTAGATGGTGAAGCTCGAAAATGGTTTAAGACATTGGCTGGTCGTTCTGTTACCACTTGGGATAACATGGAAGACACTTTTCTCAGGAAATGGGGAGAGAAGAAAGATCATGGAAATTGTCTCATTGAGTTCAATACACTAAAGAAAATACATAATGAAGGAGCGTCAGAATTTATCAAGAGATTTAATAAATTGTATCTGAGTCTCCCTGCTGATATGAAACCCCATCAAACTTCTGCTAAAGTTGTTTTTGTAGCAGCCTTCGATTCAGAATTTGGTTTCTCTCTCAGAGAAAGAAATCCTGCTACTCTGGATGATGCTCAGTCAGATGCACTAGAGTTGGAAGCAAACTTTTCCTCCACTGGAAAATCAAAAGGAAGATCTGAACAAGATACCAGAAGAAGGGGAAAAGAGGAGGTGTCCACTTCCAATCAAGACAGGGACTCAGCCAATGACAAAATGGAAGAAATGAGCAAATTAGTTAAGAAAATTTTCAAGCTTGAATTGGAAGCCAAGAACTCAGCTTTTAGGAATTTCCAGAATGCTCCAAACATAGGTTACAATCCTCAATATAGAAAACCACCCTTGCAAATATTTCCAAGGGAAGCAAAGGAGCAACAGGATCAAGTGCCACACCCATTGTACCTGGAAGGTCCAGTAGATGATTCTACTGAGGACGCTACCTATGGACTAGAGGATGCAAATCTTGCCTTTTCAAATAGTGATGGGGAAGAATTCCCTTTGCAAGGGAATGATGAAGCTGGGTGCTCATTGCAAGAAGAAGAAATGACCAAAGACACAGATGAAGCAGAATTTGATCATTATTGTAAACAATTTGATGATTTCATGCAAGCACATTTCAATAGAAGATATGATCTCAGATCTTCTAGGAAGAGGACTCATGCCCAAGAGCAAGAATAAGAGCTATCTCTGAAGGAAGCACCTGCTCAGAAGGAGACTACAATGCAGAAAGCCACAGACAAAGGTAAGGGCCCTCTAAACAAACCTTTGCAGTCTAATGATCAAATTCCTTCCACTCCAAAAGTAGTCATACCTCCTAATACTGAGTCTGTGTCAAAGGAATTCAAACCCCCAGCTAAAAATAAAGAGCCAAAAGAAGTTGTGATAGAAAAATCCCCTCCTGATTTCAGTCTGCAAAAAGAACTCGAAAAGGTCAAAATCCCAGTCCCCTTGACTGAACTGTTGAAGCAACCAGCATACCAAGCTCAATTCACCTCATTTATGCTCCCTCCAGAATCACCAATCATCCCATATAGTCTCAACCTTCAATAAGAAAGACCCATGGTAGTTTTTGGCCCACATGTCAAGGAGTTAGACCCCTCTACTCCTCCCTTCTATGTGTCTCTGGTGATTCATGACCTGTTACTACACAACTGTATGTTACATTCTGGAGCTTCCCACAATCTTATGTCTTTGTCAGTCATGGAACAACTAGGACTAAAAATCACCCATCCATACAAAGACCTCTATTCATTTGACTCCAAAAGAGTTAAATGCTTGGGGATGATCAAGGATTTGGTGGTCAACTTGGCCCAAATCCCAACAAAAAGTGTGGTAATGGACATCGTGGTGGCTGACATCCCAGCCCGCTTTGGCATGTTACTGTCGAGGTCCTGGGGGACAAAAATTGGTGGGTCAATTAAGTTGGATTTAACATATGCCACTATCCCAGTTTTTGGTGGCCAAGAGAGGAGGTTGTACAGGGAGACTAGATTTTTCAAGATGGTGACTAAGGCTGACAGTTCTATAAATTCACCAGTCTACAGTAAGGAAGGAGATTTTTCATGCTTGATGCTGGAAGAAGATCAAGATTATGCTCATGAACCATCCTTCTGCCAGATTAAGACTGAGCAGCCCCCAGAGAGCAATGAAGCAAGAATCTGGACACTTCATTTTGATGGAGCAAATTCAAAAGAAGGTAATGGAGTTGGAGTATTATTGATTTCTCCTACAGGGAAGTGGGTTCCATTGTCTTTCAAGCTAGAGTATGAAGCTACTAATAATGTGGCTGAATATGAATCACTTCTATTAGGATTGCACAAAGCCAGGAATATGAACATACAAAGCTTAAAAGTTCCGGGAGATTCAGAACTGGTGGTCAGACAAGTCAGGAATCAGTGTCAGACCAAACATCCTAGGCTAAGGGCTTATAGGAATGAAGTTTGGGACATGGTAGAAAATTTCTTCTTGGCATTCAATATCCAGTTCATGCCTCGAGAACAGAATAGGATGGTTGATTCCCTTGCTGTGGCTGCTAGTACATTTCTTCCACCTCAAAACCCTCTCTTGAGGTATGAAATTGAGGTGCATTATTGGCCATCAATCCCAGATAACATCAAACACTGGCAGGTATTTGAGGATGAAGAACAGATGAGGAGATTCTTGGAAACAGTGGGAGAATTTTCCAATATGGAGATTGATGCTAAAGAAGAAGAGTTTGAGTCTGAAGATACTTTAGAAAGAAATTGGGAAGAGAAAGTGGCCAGTAATAAAGTGTTGCAATTAAAGGGAAACATTATACCTAGAGGGTTGGTTCCTCTAGAGAGATTATTTGACAAGAATGATGTCTCGTTGCAGCCGAGCAAAGTGGTAGATGAAAATCAGGTAGAAGACCTAAATCTGGGTACTGATGCTGACCTCCAAATTGTAAAAATGTCCGGGAAGATCCCTGGAGAATATAAAAGGCTATATCAGAAATTGTTTCAGTCTTACAAAGATGTGTTTGCATGGTCCTATGAGGACTTGAAAACTTTTGATATCAATATAATGCAACACAAAATTCCACTGAAGGGAGATGCAAAGCCCCATTAGCAGAATCTCAGACAAATCAATCCCCTGCTGCTGCCTTCTATTGAGAAAGAAATTAAGAAGTTGTTGAAGGCCAAAATAATTGTACCACTGAGGTACTCTGAATGGGTGGAAAACCTTGTCCCTGTACGAAAGAAGAATGGAGAAATAAGGTTGTGTGTGGATTTTAGAAATTTAAACAGAGCATCCTTAAAGGATAATTATCCACTGCCTAAGATGGATCACATCTTGCAGAGGGTGGTTGGATCTTCTAGGATGTCAATGATGGATGGATTCTCTGGTTATAACCAGGTGGCTGTACTTCCAGAGGATCAAAAGAAGACTGCTTTCACCACACCATGGGGTACATTTATGTATGCCAGGATGCCTTTTGGATTGATTAATGCAGGGGCCACTTTTCAGAGGGCGATGGATATTGCTTTTGTTGGGGAGCAAGATAAATTCCTGGTGGTCTACCTCGATGATATCACTATATTTTCCAAAAATGATGCTGAGCACATTGAACATCTGCGAAGAACTTTTGAGAAATGCAGAAGGTATGGTCTCTCCCTTAATCCTCAAAAGTCTTTATTTGCATTAGAAGAGGGAAAGCTTTTGGGCCATATCGTGACTAAGGATGGGGTGAAGATAGATCCCAAGAGGGTAGAGGTTATAAATGGTATTGCTTTTCCCAGAAATAAGAAAGAGGTACAAGTATTCCTAGGGCGCATTAATTTCTTGAGAAGGTTTATCCCTAACTATGCTGAGATAGTTAGGCATATAACAGATATGCTGAAGAAGAATAATGAGGTAAAGTGGTCACAAGAATCACGGGAGGCATTTACCAGGATAAAGAATGCTTTTGCAGAAGCCCCTGTGCTAGCTGGACCAGATTATGATAAACCTTTCATGATTTTTTCTTTTGCATCACCTCATACAATAGCAGGAGTTTTATTGCAGAAAAATGATGAAGGTTGTGAGCAGCCTATTGCCCTTTTTAGTCAGGTGCTCTGGGATGCTGAATTAAAGTACAACATATTGGAAAAGCAAGCATACACCCTAGTGAAATCCCTCAAAGCATTCTGTGTATATATCTTACAGTCCCACGTCACTGCATTTGTGCCTGCAGCTGTTGTAAAATATATTCTTATTCAGGGGGATAGTGAAGGAAAAAGGGGTAAGTGGATCGCTAAAATACAGGAATATGACTTAGACATCCACCCTACTAAGTTGATCAAAGGACAGGGGCTTGATAAAATTTTATCTGAATCAAACTATCAAGCTCTGGGCATAAATTTGTCCATTATAGCAGGTGTGGAATCTGAAGAGCTAGAAGAGTGATAGGGAATTGGAGTAGCTACTCCAGAAACACATCTAAAGTACCTCACTAGTCCGTGGTACAAAGAGATAGTAGAATATCTCCTTACACTCAGCTGCCCTCCAAGTTGTGATAAAACTAAATACAGAGCGCTGAGATTGAAATCACAGAAGTACATAGTCGCCAATGGCCGGCTATACTGGCAATATCCCTCAGGCATCTTACTCCTGTGTCTCACAGAGAATGAAGTCGAGAGTATTATAGCAGAATTTCATGAAGGGATCTGTGGAGGTCATTACAGCTGGAGGGCCACAGCTCATAAAATTTTGAAAGCTGGCTTCTATTGGCCAAAGCTTTTTGGAGATGTTTTTGCCAGAGTAAGAGCATGTGATAAATGTCAGAAATTTGCTGACAGACAGAAATCGGCACCATTTCCCCTGATTCCAGTGCATGTGGATGAACCATTTCGTCAATGGGGTATTGATTTTATAGGTGAAATACATCCTCCATCGAGTGGACAACATAAATGGATATTAACAGCCACAGATTATTTCACTAAATGGGTGGAAGCCATACCTGCAAGGAATGCTACAGATACTGTGATCATAAAGTTCATGGAGGAAAACATCATATCCAGGTTTGGCTGTCCTGCTAGGATAATGACTGATAATGCACAGGCCTTCAAGTCTGCAAAATTTATGAATTTCTGCCAGCAATACAATATCATACTGAGTCACTCTACAACTTACTATCCACAAGGAAATGGCTTGGTAGAGTCTTCAAATAAAACTCTGGTGAGGGCCTTGAAGAAGACTATCAATGAAAATCAGAAGAATTGGGATTCCCAATTGAAATTTTCTCTATGGGCTAATAGAATCACCAGCAAGAGAGCAACTAGGAAATCTCCCTATGAATTGGTATATGGACGAGTAGCAGTTTTTCCCGTTCAGCTGGCTTTACCAGTGGCCCACTTCATGCAAGAAATCCATGAGGAACCTAATGATATGATCAGGAGAATCAATAAATTGGTGGAATTAGAAGAAACACGGGGCCAGGTGAATCAGAGATTAATAGAATATCAAGAGAAAATGAAACACATTTTTTATCAGCATGCAAAAGACAAGAAGCTGCAGATTGGTGATTTGGTGCTCAGGTGGGATATTCGAAGAGCTGAAAAAGGTAAACATGGTAAATTCGACCCCCTCTGGTTTGGTCCTTTCAAAATTTTGGAACAAGGGGGCAATAATACTTTCAGGTTGGAGAATTTACAGGGCGACTTGCTGGACGCCCCTGTAAATGGTCAATTCCTTAAGCCCTACTTCCAATTCTGATTCATGCAAAGACAGCCTGATGTATTATATTGTATGATAGTTTCCTTTTTGTTTTTGTTTGAATAATGTGGGTGTCATTATGAATTATAAAAGTCAAAAATGGAGGTGCTGGAGAGCAGAGTCTGTATACAGGACGATCAGAGGGTCTGCGGTTTCTCGACACGTCCAGGGATGAACGTGTCGTCCCCAGGTGGAGCCAATGTTGATCATAATTCGTTTCCTATAAAATTTCATAGGCAATCTGGCTCAGAGGTATCAAATTCCCCCCTTTCAGCCTTGGAAAATCATTCTCATGCCCATTGTTACCATTTTCCACCTCCAAAACACATTATCAAAGGCTGTAAATTCATATTTGAAAATATTCAAGGCATAGCTCCTTCAGCCCTAGCCCCCTCCGTCCCGTTCTCCATGTAATCTGGGCACCAGACTGAATGCTAAAACCGGAAGAGCTTATCATGTATGTATATCGGGCGCACCCTCGGCCGTTTATCTGTACAGATCGAACGGCATTCACGATCCTCAATTCATCACCCAAAACTGCATCTCAGCCGTCCGATCTAACTGTGAAAATCAACAGTTCGCGATCGCCTGTCCTGGTGGTCCCCGCACCCAAAACACTGTTCAAAACCGAGTGGTTTATATCGCACCGCTTTTCAGCGGCAAGCATTATTCTTCAAAACGGAGCAATTCCACTCATTCCCCGCCGCGTGTCTCCTCGTACGGCCCCGAAACCGCTCTCCATCGCGCATTATTGTTCGAACAAAGACGCGCAGCGATTTTCATTACGGTCGTCTGATCTGAGGGCCTTCATCCGACGGCCATCACGCCCCGAAGTTGCATGAGATTTAATCCAAGCCCATTGCCCCCTTGGCCCACCATCTCATTGCCTTCCAATGTGTTTTTAACCGTCGATCTCGCCTGGAGATCAAACAGTCTAGATCATTTGCATGCCCGTTGTTGACCTGGTCACCCTCCACGTCATCATCCCACGTGTTATCGCATTTCTTCCTCCGCCATTTATATATTTCATTCATACGTTATATTTTAATGTTCCGCATTATAAACTCTGGCCAGCCCTTCCGCCATTATTTCCACTGTGTTTTCTTCGTCACCACCCTGCATGTTTTCGCCGCTTCATCACGTCGCTCTGTTACACAGTCGCTTCCATTGCATTGCCGTCCCCCATGCATTTGTTTTCTTCACAACTTTGTGTGTTTTGCAGGTTGACAGCGACGAAGAATTATCATAATTTGCAACATCCATTACAAGAGTTGAGCACACGTCAAAGGACCATTTTTCAGAGCAGAATTATAAAGAAAATCCTCGGAAGCCAAATCGACAAGACTCCAATTTAAGAGGCAGGGTTCGAATTTGTCAAACCCTACAGGGACATTCAAGGCACCGATTTCACAGATGAAGATATCAATGGGACAGATAGAGAATATCAGTAATCAGCAGAGAATTAAATATAGGTAGCTGAAGATTTTGGAGGCCTTGTCCTAGCCTTTGGAAGCAGAGTACCAAATTGAAGATCCTGCACATCATTTGAAAGATCTATACACAAAAAACAATGTCCTCAAGGCTTTATTTCAACAGAGTTTTATTTCCAAGAAAGGACAGAATGTTGGTATGGTTATCCCTATATCGTGTTCCTGAAGAGATTTTCACCCAGTGCATTTATTTCAGTTAGCAGGCCACAGAGTACAAACAACACAGCGCCGTCAAGCAGTATGGGCGGGCACTTCTCCACCATTTTGTTTTAATGATACAATTAAATGTTCATCACCTACCTCTTTTGCTAGGTTTTAGTTTCTCCTATAAAAACCATGAAGAAACGTATTGTAAGGGTTCCAGATTTTATCAGAAAAATTATGCAGTGAAAGGCTTTTGCATACATTTTGTAAACTTCTTGTATGAAGGCTCAGAGCCCATAGGGTCTCAGTGAGGAGGAGTTCTATCTGTCAAAGAGGATTCTGGTTTTTGGTATTTCACAGTCTGTAACTTTCTTTATTTGTGTTATATTAATAGAACATTTCATTTCATCCATCTTTCTTGTATCATGTTTTGGAATGCGAGTGGCTCACTGATTTCTGGTATGGATTCATCCTAGTTGATGCCTATGCTCGGATCAGTCAAGTGCTTTATATATGGCTCATGCATGATATTTTGTTCCATCATTCAGCTAACCATAGTTCTGCTATATTAGTTGCTTTGGGAGGGTGCTTTTAAAATGCTATTATCATGTATGGATTCTTAGATTGGTAAGCCCATGCATGGTGGTATTGTATATCTGGGTATCAGCTCAATGTTAACTAATATCTTCTAAATATTTCTTTCACTACATATACCTTCTGATAATTTATGTCTGTGAAGTATTTCTAAATCGGCCCGCTTTGCAGTGAACTGTCTCTGAATTGTCTGTTGCTTTTGTATTAGAGTTCTGCATCTTGCCTCTGCAGTATCTCTTTTCCTGTGTCAGTTTCTGAGAGTTTGGTCCCATTCTAGTTCATTTCCCTGTTTACAGGAGATAGCATGTGAGCTGAGGTTGACAACTTCATACATTATATTATATGCTCCTTGCTATGCTAAGATGTCCTAGGCACTGGTCTATCACAACTCTAGGCTGTCTCTAGGAGCTACAACACATTCAATGGTTCAATAGGATTGAGAAAAGCATCAAGATTTCCGTGTTCATCCTTTTTAGATTTTTTATGTTTAAAAGAAGAAGAAACAAGAAATTTGAAACACTGTGGCAAATCCTCTGCTGAAAGAATATCTGTGGTAAAATATAAAATAAAGTGATTTAAATCTATCATAAAACTCTTCAATTGACTCATCTTCATGCATTGAAATGCTTCCTATTTGTAAACACAAATTAGCATAATCATAACACTGATGAGTTGAAAGAAAAATTCAATGAAATGTTTCCAAGAATGTATAAATTGATCTGGAAGTGTTTTATACCATTCTTGAATATGCCCTTTAAATGTGAGAGCAAATAACCTACTTATCTCATTGTCATTAATAATATTGAAATAATTACATTTAATCATAAATTGTAGAATATGAAATAAAACATAAACTCCATTTGCAGTATCATATGTTGGTCTGATCAAAGAAAAAATTGGTTTCCTGAGAAAACATCTGATAGGTTCAGGTGAACTAAAAACATTACCCAAAGTATGAGCCATAATTAGTAAGAAAAAAACCTACACAGATGGTAATATGTGGTCCTCCTCGTGCCAAAAATGTTGAAGCTTGAAAATGTCTAGGCTCAACATGAGAGGACTTTCCGAGTCAGAGTCCAATTAGACTTATTTTGGTTGAAATGACAATCCTGACTAGTTCAATGGGTCTCCAGTTACTCGTGTCCTAAGACTAGCCTATGTTATGGTTAGCCTATACTAAGAAATCCTATATGTATATGTGTTTATATACAAGGCCTTCAATTTGTGTGTATGTGATGATGATTGTGATTAAAAAACTAGAGGGAAAGGAACCATTTATGTAATTACTTTAAAAATGATGATTCCTTTCAAGTAACTAAAACTAGGGCTCAATCTAGCCAGAGTGGGCTTTCTCCTATGAAAGGAGACTCGAAAGAATAAAAGAATTTGATGCAAGTATAGCTGCAAACTAATTCTAAGATGAAAATAACAAAAGAAAATGTATCTTGACAAAGAGAAGGATAGCCTTACTCCTTACTCTTGAACAAGAGTTAAAGGTATTTGAATGAAGGGGAAGGATTTTACTAGAATCGAGGGTTAGGATTTACTTGCAAGTCGCCAAAATAGTTTAATGTCTTACAAATGGTTAAATAAAATATGCATTGAAAGGATTCCAATAAGTATTATCAGATATCTCTTATGCATATACCGTAATTCAATCCTTCAAAGTGAATTCATTGTAAGGTTTATGTTGGAAAAAAAGAAATAGTTCGTTTTAAATCCAATATAAAGAATACCAAGATGAGCTTGTTAATAAACAATAAATAGTTATTATTTATCACAATTCAATCTCCATGAATCCATTGTTAATCTTGATCTATATGTTGTTAAGCTCTTCAGAAGATAGCTTCAAACAAAACATCCACCAACATAAAATATATAAAAATAACAATAGTGTCGATTATAATTATTATATGTTAATAAAAACAAGATTAAAACCAGAATGAAATAAACATCAAAGAAATGATAACATGTCTACAAATCATATACATCACTGCAACAAAATGAAAACTCCTTATCATTAGCTCCAATGTATTGTACATGTACGGTCTTTGAATCTTGAACTCTCTCTAGAACAGACTCAAGAATAGTGCTTAATCAATTTCTTACAAACCTCAAGATTCATCCCTTTCTAAATAAATTATATCAGTAACAATAGTGTAATATTCTTAATAATTCCTATATAATTGATCCCCTCGTTTCTTTCAGAGTTCGGACTTAGGTTATATAGGTTAGAAATTATGAGAGCTCCTTTATCTCTATTATATTCCATAAATAGAAATAAAAACTAATTTTAAATGTGTAGAGAGATCCATTCAACCTAAAACTGGTATATTTTGACTTTTTAGATCAATCTGGTGGGAGTGCTAACAGTGGACTCTGCGTATGTTCAATCAATTTGCTTGAATGGCTTGATAGAATTTACAGAAAATCCTCGGGCCTCCTCTGTTCTCGAACCTTCTTAATTACTGTAACTATTCTCTTCAGAATTCTAGCAAAAGACAGGTTCAAGAAATAGCATGTTTTTTCTCTAGGTAGATATTGATTGGTTCCCTCTGCATTTAAATTGTTTTCTGTTGAGTCGTTGATTATTTAACAGTTGAAAACAACTTAACTTTTTTAATTCATGGATCAAAGTGCTCCAAGGTGGATTCTTGGCCTCTTATCCTCGCACATGCGACCATAAATATTGATTAATTTTATCATCGTAAAGTTTGCAATCACATAAACAGGTTACACATTGCGTGAGAGCGAAAAAGGTTTGAAATCTGGTTTTTTTTCATAATTTATGACAAGATCATTTGGATCTAAGTAGGTTGATTAATTCGAAAAAAATAAACCAAATTGATGTGATTTGATTAACGACATCCCACATTCCTCAGACGTATTTGTTGTGCCAATGAAACCAAGATCATTCCACGTGCGAGATTCAGTTAACCATTACGTACAAACTCAGTGCGTAGAATCGATTTAGCACTCGCAGTCGCGGGGATTATACCACATACTTACGGGGAACACTATTTTAATATATTATAAACCTTCATCGCTTCTACTTTCGTTGAAATTGAAGTGGCTAGCCTCGTTCACGTGGATCGTAAGTTTGTTACGAACTTCGGGTTTTATAGTACTCTTATTTACAAACCTATATTTTATTTACAATAAGTCTTATATACGAATAACTTTCATATTTACATATATCATATTAGGCGATTAATTATTTTTATAATATAATATTAAACTATTTATAATATTTTAATATGAGTTTTTGAATTTTTTTTATTTATTACATATATATTTACAATATAGATAACATGATTTATATTATTTTATTCACAATATTTTTTATTTACTTATTTTTTATAATATAATATTAAACTATTTATAATATTTTAATATGAGTTTTTGTTTTTGTTTTTGTTTCACTAGTTTCAATCTCACTTCTTCACCCCTGTGAGCATCACCCGATGCAATGAGTGTTAAGTGGACTATTCAAAAATCATGAGAAATTAGTTAATTACGACTATCTCTCATGGAAATGGTTATACATGAATGACTTACTTAACACAGTTGAATCTCAAAAATGATATCTAATATAATGCACTGCGTAAAACCCTCATACTTAAATACAAAGAGTAAAGGGAGCACTATTTGAACGGTTCATGAGGCATAATACTTGCTAAGGTTTTGCAAATGGGGTAGCAAGCTAAGTGGGCTTGATTGTGGGGAAAAACTCCACAGTTAAGCGCGCTTGAGCCAGAGGAGTTATGGGATGGGTGACATCTCAGGAAGTCCTAGTTATCGGGTGCAAGCCCCAGAAGTGATGATTGACGCTATGTGATTCATTTCACTAGTTTCAATCCCACTTCTTCACCCCTGTGAGCATCACCCGATGCAATGAGTGTTAAGTGGACTATTCAAAAATCATGAGAAATTATTTAGTTAAGACTATCTCTCATGGAAATGGCATACATGAATGACTTACTTAATGCAGTTGAATCCCAAAAATGATATCTAATATAATGCACTGCGTAAAACCCTCATACTTAAATAGAAAGAGTAAAGGGAGCTCTACCTGAATGGTTCATGAGGCACAATACTTGCTAAGGTTTGCAAATGGGGTAGCAAGCTAAGTGGGCTTGATTGTGGGGAAAAACTCCACAGTTAAGCGTGCTTGAGCCAGAGGAGTTTTGGGATGGGTGACATCCCGGGAAGTCTTGGTTACCGAGTGCAAGCCCCGGAAGTGATGATTGACGCTATGTGATTCATTTCACTAGTTTCAATCACTTCTTCACCTGTGAAGCATCACCGTCTGATAGTGTTAAGTGGACTATTCAAAAATCATGAGAAATTAGTTAGTTACGACTATCTCTCATGGAAATGGTCATACATGAATGACTTAATTAATGCAGTTGAATCCCAAAAATGATATCTAATATAATGCACTGTGTAAAAACCTCATACTTAAATACAAAGAGTAAAGGGAGCTCTACTTGAATGGTTCATGAGGAACAATACTTGATAAGGTTTTGCAAATGGGGTAGCAAGCTAAGTGGGCTTGACTGTGGGGAAAAACTCCATAGTTAAGCGCTCTTGAGCCAGAGGAGTTCTGGGATGGGTGACATCTCGGGAAGTCTTGGTTACTGGGTGCAATTCCCGGAAGTGATGATTGATGCTATGTGATTCATTTCACTAGTTTCAATCCCACTTCTTCACCCCTGTGAGCATCACCCAATGCAATGAGTGTTAAGTGGACTATTCAAAAATCATGAGAAATTAGTTAGTTACGACTATCTCTCATGGAAATGGTCATACATGAATGACTTACTTAACGCAGTTGAATCCCAAAAATGATATCTAATATAATGCGCTGCGTAAAACCCTCATACTTAAATACCAAGAGTAAAGGGAGCTCTACTTGAATGGTTCATGAGGCACAATACTTGCTAAGGTTTTGAAAATGGGGTAGCAAGGTAAGTGGGCTTGATTGTGGGGAAAAACTCCACAGTTAATTTTGCTTGAGCCAGAGGAGTTCTGGAATGGGTGACATCCTGGGAGATCTATGCAGGGTGCAAGAAGCCCAGTGATTGACGCTATGTGATTCATTTCACTAGTTTCAATCCCACTTCACTACTGTGAGCATCACCTGATGCAATGAGTGTTAAGTGGACTATTCAAAAATCATGAAGAAATTAGTTGAATTCTGACTATCTCTCATGGAAATGGTCATGCATGAAATGACTTACTTAAAGCGATTGAATCCCAAAAATGATATCTAATATAATGCACTGCGAAAACCCCTCTTACTTAAAATACTAAGAGTAAAGGGATCTCTTCTTGAATGGTTCATGAGGCACAATAGTTGCTAAGGTTTTGCAAATGGGGTAGCAAGCTAAGTGGGCTTGATTGTGGGGAAAACTCCACAGTTAAGCGCGCTTGAGCCAGAGGAGTTCTAGGATGGGTGACCTCCCGGGAAGTCCTGGTTACCGGGTGCAAGCCCCGGAAGTGATGATTGATGCTATGTGATTCATTTCACTAGTTTCAATCCCACTTCTTCACCCCTGTGAGCATCACCCGATGCAATGAGTGTTAAGTGGACTATTCAAAAATCATGAGAAATTAGTTAGTTACGACTATTGCTCATGGAAATGGTCATACATGAATGACTTACTTAACGCAATTGAATCCCAAAAAATGTTATCTAATATAACGCATTGCGTAAAACCCTCATTAAAGTTAGCTCTACTTGAATGGTTCATGAGGCACAATACTTGCTAAGGTTTTGCAAATGGGGTAGCAAGCTAAGTGGGCTTGATTGTGGGGAAAAACTCCACAGTTAAGTGTGCTTGAGCCAGAGGAGTTCTGGGATGGGTGACATCCCGAGAAGTCCTGGTTACCGGGTGCAAGCCCCGGAAGTGATGATTGATGCTATGTGATTCATTTCACTAGTTTCAATCCCACTTCTTCACCCCTGTGAGCATCACCCGATGCAATGAGTGTTAATTGGACTATTCAAAAATCATGAGAAATTAGTTAGTTACAACTATCTCTCATGGAAATGGTCATACATGAATGACTTACTTAACGCAGTTGAATCCCAAAAATGATATCTAATATAATGCACTGCGTAAAACCCTCATACTTAAATAGATAACATAATTTATATTATTTTATTCACAATATTTTTTATTTACCTTTTTTTCGATGCAAGAAAGTACCAAGCGATGTGGAGGAGACACCAAAAAGCAAAACCAAATGCAAAATGTGAGGTGATGTGGAAACCAAAGGTGCCACATCACTCTTTTGTGACCAACATCTTCATGAATGTGAAAGGTATAAAAAATAGGGTAACAATTAAGCAATCAAAGATACAATCATAATGGCTATAATGAAGGGTATGCCAAAACATGATCAAATCTTGAAAAAGTTCCAAAGCTAAGAAAATTATGAATCATTGGAGATCTCTTTAATGTGGCATGTCCTAGGTTATATGGTGCTTTTAAAAGTTTGTTAAAATAATTTTCACTTTGAAAGACCATGAAGACCATAAGTGCAATGGAGCTAAAAGCATACTAGAATATGACAAAAACATCGACACGATGACATCATCAAAATTCATTTGAAAGACTCGTTAAATTCAAAAATTTAAGAGATGTTGTGGCCACAACATAGAGACACGGTTTTTGAGCTTTAGAAGGGATTATTATGCCTCAATATTGAGAATAAAACATTGTATTATGGCTATGCACTCAAAAATCATGCCAAAACTACTTTCCCAAGTAGTGGGCATAGGTCACTAGGGATTCTTAATCTAATTCATTCAAAGGTGTATGGACCAATGACTTCAGTTTCATTAATAGCTAACATTTATTATATTTCACTCATTGATGACTCCACTTAAAACCTTGTATTTACGTTATGAAGTCTAAGGATGAATCCTTTAGTAACTTGGAAGGGTCCAAAGCTCTTGTGAAGGGTCAAACATTTAAGAATATTAGGGCATTCAGTTTCAATAATGGAGGAGATCCTTTCAAATATGTGTAATATATTGACCAAGTATCACTATGATGTGATGATAAATAAATATAACTTAATTTTGAAGAATAATAGATGGGATATTATACCGAGACTAGTGGTGAAATCATCGACTAATTCCAATTGGTTGTACAAGGCAAATCATATCACTAATGGTATCGTTAAGAAGTAAAAGGATGGTGTTAGGACCTCACAATGTACCATTTTGACCATACATTTTGACACCACTTTACTCTTTATAGTCCATATTTAAAAGTTTACATTATCATTTCCATCCATTTTATCCAAAGGTATATGAAATCCTTCTCTTTACTATGTATTTAATTTGTTTTGCATATAATTCCACATTACTTTTATATTTAATCATTAATCGAAGATAGATAGTTGCTAAGACAAGTCTAAAGGATCGCGTTGCTGAAACAGCCGAACCCGTTGCTGAAACAGTCAACATACACGCAAATCCCGTAGCTGAGATAGCTCGTGATTTGCGATCTTCAAGTGTATTTTAAGAATGATGACAGCAGGACGAAGACGAGCGAGGGAAGTTGTTACACAGACCGTTTTGAAGCTAGTATTTTTGTACTTATTTGTAACAGAATTCTAGGATGGAAGAATAGAAAAGACCCTGTATTAAAACAAGAGATTAGATTTGGATAAAAATAGGATTTCTCTGATGTAACTGTAATAGATGTCTCCTCTTTAAAAAGAGGAGACATCATCATTAGAAGGGGGGTTTAGAAACTGTGGGAGTACATTTTCTTGAAGCAAGAAAGAGCCTCTGCTCTGTTGTAATGTATCATTTCTTGACAGATGAAAAAAATTCTATTTTGAGCACTTCAATTTAATTTCTTTCCTCGGGGAATCTTGTGAGAAGGATAGGGCCCGCCTTCATCACAAGATTCACCCAATTTCTCCTATAGTCTGTTACTCTTTATGTTATTCGCACCTTGATTTAACCTTGTTTGCTGAATAATTATTTATACAGTTCTGTGTTTCCTATTAAGCACTCTGTTTTCTTTAACACTACATTAGCTTTATACCATTCATTCTTAAGAAGCTGAGAGTTACTTTATTTTCAATCATTTGTTTATTAGATGAATGTGTGATAGATTGATATCGGGAAAAAGGTGCTGAAGATTCCTGTTTGGAGGAATAGGGTCCTGTTCTCCATAGGTTGATCTTCTTTTTCTGCAGTGTGATTGATATCAGGAAACAGGTGCTGAAGATTCCTGTTCAAAGGAATAGGGTCCTGTTTTCTGTAGATTGATCTTTTTCTACAGTGTGATTAATATCAGGCAACAGGTGCTGAAGATTCCTGGTTGGAGGAATAGGGTCTTGTTCTCTGTTATGGTTGATTGATCTCCTTTGCTGCAGGGTGATTTCCTTTCATTATTTTTCCTAGGATTCTTTTAATGAAGGTCTGCAATAGAGGGATTGTTTCTGCTGTAACACAAGTAGGCTTCAGCTTTGTTAAAGTGAGGCGTGAACAGTCTGATTTGTATGATTGATATTTGTGTGATTGATACTACAACATTTCTTTGCTTTTGGAATTGATCATATCCAGTGCGTGATTGTCTTTGGAATAAATAGACCTTCCCGGGTTGACAATTTATATGGTGCTTGAATTGTTAAAACAATTAAAGCGACCAACATTTTGGTGCCATTGCTGGGGAAGGAAATTATAGATTTCAAAAGCATTGATGTTTTCTTTCTAGATGTGCAGATTGTATGAGAGGACGTGGAACCCAGAAGAAAACTAACCCTACAGGTGGCAAGGGCAAAGGAAGGGGAGGAAGAAAAAATTTTATTGACGAAATAGTATCAAAGGCTGAATCGTCACAGAAATTAAGCTCTCGGAGACCAAAGCCTCAATGCTCCCCTCAATCAGACTACAAAACAGAAGAAGTTGTGAGCCCTAAAAACATAGAGGAACCAGTAACAGATATTAAAGAACCAGTAGTTAGTGTTGAAGAATTAGAAGAAAGTGCTAAGGAAACAGTGGAAAACATTGAGGAGCTAGTAGAAGATTTTGAGGATCGAGCAAGTGCAGTAGGGGATCAACCAATGGAAGGAAACAACAAAGAATTCTTTGGTGGAGGATGTGTAGATCCTGAAGGAGAAGGAAGGGATGAAAATTCTCTCTCTACCTTGGGATTTCCTATCAGTGATCTCCCTAGAGGAACAACCCCTATGAAGAATATTCCATTGTCAGCTTTACCCAACTTCCATGGTTTATCCTCTGAAGATCCGGATGAATTTATTTTTGAATTTGATATATTATGTAGAAGTTATGATTATGTTACTAATGCTTAGAAGTTGAAATTGTTTCCAGCAACATTAAAGGGAAATGCGTTAAGATGGTTCATGAGCCTTGGAAGCCAGGTAATCACAACATGGGAACAGATGAAACAGAAATTTCTGCTTAAATATCAAGATTATTGTCGGACAAGAGAAAAGAGGGAGGAATTATTCAACATGGCACAAAAGGCGGACGAGAATTTGGAGGACTATGTGGAAAGACTGCAGTATAATCTGCAGAGATCTGATCATCCGAATGTAAGTAAAGAAATTCGTAAAACAATATTACTTAGAGGATTAAGGGACGATTGTTTAGACATGCTAAACATGCTTGGTAAAGGAGATATATCTAAAGAATCATATGATGAGATTGTTGAACTCTGTAAAAGATGTTCAAGAGGAGCTGCAAGGAACAGAGCAAGTAACAGAGATTCCACTTATTCAAGAGTTCAGAAATCAGCCAGTGGCGGAGCAACAAGAGCTGAAATAGGTAATTTACTTGAATAATTTAAAATTGAAATTTTAAGTTCTTTTGCTTCACAAATTGATACCTTGCAGGTTAAAAATAAGCAGGCTGAAGCAGAAGCAGCTCTGGCTGTCTTTTGCCCTAAATGCAAAGATAAACATCCACTAAGGGAATGCCCATTGGACAAGATACCAATCTGCACCCTTTGTGAGAAATATCATGAAACACAACAATGTCCCTCTTTACCGGGAATAAAGGTAGCACTACAGCCAACGGAAGAAGAAGCTGAAGCAGTTTATCTGTTAACACAAAGAAGACAATGGCAACCAAGAGGACAAGGTATGAATTCTAGCATGCCATTTACATCTTCTAATTGTTGGAATAATTATCCTTCTTTCAGTCAGACAAATTACCCTCCCTTTAACCAAATGCAATACCCACCCTTTAATCAGATGAACTACCCACCCATGCAACAAACAAACCCTCCCTTTGTTGATCCTGCAATGTGGACTCCTTGGCCCCCACAACAGCCATCTTCTTTTAATCCATGGAATTCAAATTGGAGAAGCCAACAACTCCCGTATCCAAATAAATTTCCTCAATTTTAGCAACCATTGCCTCTACCATCAGGAGCTCCATCAAATAATCAAATGAGACCCCAGCTACCTATGCAACCAAATCCTAACCCCAATAATAAAGTTGTGCAAGTCATTGATATTCAGAATCAGCCTACATTTTCTACTATGCAATGTAATGATATTCATTTGAGATCTGGGAAAATAGTAGAACCTATCATAGATGATATAACTTCTTCTGATTCTGATAAAGATGAAACTGAGAAACATAAAAAAGCACAACCACCCTCTAACAAGGGTGTTGAAATAACAGAGCCACCATTCCCCGAGCGTTTAGTTTTAACTAAAACGCCTGAAACACCTGCTTTTAATCTTTTAGGGGAATTGCAAAACTTGTATGTTAAAATTCCACTTTTACAGGCACTAAGAGATGTACCAATTTATGCCAGAACCATGAGGGACATTTGTGTTAAGAAACCTGGTAGGAAGACTAAAGACCCCCTTACAGTTCATGTTATGGGTGATCTATCTGCATTAATGTCCGGAAAAACCCCTCCTATGAAATATGGTGACCCCGGCCATCCTACTGTGACAGTTCAAATTGGTAAAACGATAATTCCTCAAGTTCTGGTAGATTTAGGTGCTGCAATAAACATTATGACTCTCGAAACTTCATAGTTGTTACAGCTGAATAACACAATTAGAGATACACCAACCATCCTAGAGTTAGCTGATCACTCTACAATTAAACCAGAAGGAGTTGTTGAAGACTTAGTTATCTCAGTTGAATCCTAGAATTACCCAGTTGATTTTGTGGTATTACAAACTAAAACAAAGCTGGGGGGGGCACCCTTTAATTCTAGGAAGACCATGGCTAGCTACAGCCGATGCCTTTATCAGCTGCAGATCCAGTTCAATGAAAAATTCTAATGGTTATGAAACTAAACAACTTACTCTTTATCCTCATGCCACACCTATAATTAATAATGAAAATTCTGTGTGGATGGATTATGATGATAATGCTATTCAGCCTATTTTAACTATCGGACAAGCCTTAACTCTTAAAGACAACACAGAGGATGAAATAATTAATAATTTTATTTGTGAACCTTCCTCTGTGATTGCTGAAACACACAATCAATTGACTGCACTTTTCAAAACAGATACCCACGACAAGATTAAATCTGAAGATTTACCTCAAACATCAACCTCCATCTCCTCTAAGAGCATAACAGTGGAAATCGAACCTAGCAAAACATTAAATATAAATCCTGATCTGACAGTTGCTGAAACACAGCAGTTAATGAAGTTATTACTGGAAAATAAGGAAGCATTCGCTTGGGATTACACGGATATAAAGGGAATCTCTCCTGAATTATGTACTCACCGAATTTATATTAAAGAAGGTTGCCGACCAGTCTGTCAACCCCAAAGACGAATGAACCCTAATTTAAGAGAAATTGTTAAAGAAGAACTTTAGAAAATTCTTAATGCAGGATTTATATACCCCATATCTGACAGTGAATGGGTTTCCCCATTGGTAATAGTCCCTAAGAAAAACGGGAAATGGAGAGTGTGTGTTGATTATAGAGCCTTAAACAAAGCTACTTAAAAGGACCACTTTCCTTTACCATTCATTGATCAGGTATTGGATAGTCTGTCAGGAAAGAAATTCTTTTCTTTTTTAGATGGATTCAGTGGGTATAACCAAATTAGAATTGCACCCCAAGACCAAGACAAGACCACTTTTACTAGTCCTTAGGAAAATTTTTCCTATAGAGTTCTTCCATTCGGACTATGTAATGCACCAGCAACTTTTCAGAGGGCTGTTATAGGAATCTTTTCTGATATGTTGAATGACTCTATGGAAATATTTATGGATGATTTTACTCCTTATGGTGTGTCTTTTGAAGATGCATTACAAAATCTTGAGAAAGTACTTAAACGTTGTATACAAGCTCACCTCTCCCTAAGTACTGAAAAGTGTCATATGATGATGAGTGAAGGAGTAGTGCTTGGACATTTTATTTCATCCCAAGGTATTCAGGTAGACCCATCCAAAATACAGGTCATTCAGAATCTTCCTGTTCCTAAAACACAAACTGATGTGAGAATTTTTCTAGGACATGCTGGATATTACAGAAGATTTATTAAAAACTTTTCTAAGATAGCTTCTCCTTTATTTGTGTTGCTCATGAAAAATGTTGAATTCAAGTGGACTAATCTTTGTAAGAAAGCCTTTGTAGAACTCAAGCATCAGTTATCTATTGCTCCCATTTTGAGAGGACCTGATTGGGCACTCCCCTTTCATATATCTTCTGATGCTTCAGATACTGCAATTGGAGCTGTCTTGGGACAAGAAGAAAACCATCTTCCTTATGCTATCTATTTTATCAGTAAGAACATGACCCCTGCTGAGCTTAATTATACAGTTACCGAAAAGGAATTTCTTGTAGTAATTTATGCCATTAATAAATTTTGACATTACATCACTGGTTATCCTACTTTTTTCCACACTGATCACTCAGATATTAAGTATTTAATGAACAAATATGTCACAAATACTCAAGTTACCAGATGGTTATTTTTACTGCAGGAGTTTGATATTACAATTGTAGATCGGCCAGGTAAAGAAAATGTTGTGGCTGATTTCCTTTCACGGTTAAAAACTGATAATAATATTCCAGTAGATGATTCCTTTCCTGATGAGTATTTATTTGCAGTATCTGCTCACTCTCCTTGGTATGCAGACATTGCCAACTATTTGGTTGCAAGAAAGTTACCATCACACCTGTCACATAGGGAAAAGAGAAGAATTGTTCAACAAAGTGCCAGGTATAGCTGCATAAGCGGGTGTCTTTTCCACACAGGGCTTGATCAGGAAATCCGAAGATGCATCAGAGAGGATGAGGTGTACGATATACTAAAAGCTTGTCATGATGGCCCCTGTGGAGGGCATTTTGCTGATAAAAGAACAACACACAAAATTTTGAGGATGGGCTACTATTGGCCCTCATTGTTTAAAGACGCAAAGAAATACGTGCAGGCTTGTGATAGCTGTCAACGAATGGGTCAACCCAATCATAGAGATCAAATGCCATTAAACCCCCAGGTAGTACTCGAACAATTTGAAAGATGGGCCTTAGATTTCATAGGACCCATTAATCCTCCATCCAATCAAAGAACTTATATATTAGTCTCTACAGACTATATGACTAAATGGGTGGAGGCCAAAGAACTTATTAGAGCCAATGAATAATTTTTCCTAGCTTTCTTATTTGAGGAGATCTTTGTTAGATTTGGAAATCCTAGAGAGTTGGTTACAGATGGAGGACCTCCCTTCAACTCCCATGGTTTTAAATCTACCCTTCAAAAGTATCATATTCAACATAGAATGACTACACCATACCATCCCCAAGCCAATGGGCAGGTGGAAAGCACAAATAAAGTAATAGAAGCCATTCTAACTAAAACAGTGAAGTATAACCGGAAGGATTGGTCTCAAAGGCTCCCTGAAGCACTATGGGATTATAGAACTACCTGGAGAAATACTACAGGATTTTCTCCTTATGAATTGGTTTATGGTAAAAGTGTTGTTTTTCCTGTGGAATTTGAAATCAAAACTTTAAGAACTTCTTTAGTTGTTAACCTTGATTTGACTGATGTGTAGACAGCTAGGTTGCAGCAGCTTCTTGAATTGGATGAAAAGAGATTAGATGCCATTCACCAGACAACCATGATTCAACAACAAAGAATGAAGTGGCATGATAGAATTATCAAGCACAAGCAGTTCCAAAAAGGTAATTGGGCCTTATTGTATGACTCTCGGTTTGAAAACTTTCAAGGTAAGTTACGTACAAGATGGCTTGGACCGTATGAAGTAGATGTTGTTTTTCCTAATGGAACAGTAAGACTTTTAACAATTGATGATTCTAAAACACCTTTACTAGTAAATGGTCATAGGCTTCGCTTATACCAGTGCCTTGTTTCTAAAGAAGATTTTAAGGCTGCTTGCATAACTGATACACATTATCTTTTTCTAGGGGAGTCCTATGCTCCTCACAGCATTTAATTTTCTCCACTATATTTCTAGTATTAGATTAGATTTAAAACTAATAATCCCTGTCAACGGTTGGCATGTTACAATTGTATTTTGCAGATTAAGGAGGAACTTGCCAAGGAGGACAATTTCATGAAGATCTAAGCTTCAATTAGAGAAGCTTTGTCTCCCCTATCTTAATTTATTTCCTCATCTCCCAGCAATTCTTTATCACTTCTCCCTTTACCCCTTCTTTCCCTTTTTCATAGCATTTTCCCTGTCCCATACTGCTGAAATATCATCCTTCAGCAAGTACTTCCCCAATTTTCCTAGTACTAAATCATCACATTTCGGCAACATTTCCCTTATTTTTCCATTGCTGAAACACCACTTTCAGCAACATGTCATCTATTTTTCTATTGCTGAAACACCACTCTCAGCAACCTGTCATTTATCTTCCCATCGTTAAAACACCCTTCCTTTCCCCCATTTCACAAGTTCTTCAGATTCCTTGGGTAAATACTGTCTATTTACTATCTTCCTCCTATGATTCAGCAGACTCTGGTATCATTCCCCCTTATATGACAGAGAATTCTAAAAATTCTTCCATCAATAATTAAGTCACTATGAACAAGCACTCTATACTTCGAATTACAGAACAGAGGTAAATATAAGGTAAGTGGATTTTTATGTAATACAGTTAAATCGTAGTATAAAGAGAAGATCTTTCCCATTATGATTATATCCCCCATACATTCAAAGCCATCATTTCACCGCACGTAGGGGGGGGGGGGGATTTCGAAAATAAAAATCATCATTTCATCCCATGCAAACCACCGCCATTCTTTATATCCATCACTTCGGACGATACACCATGTTCTTAGTCGTAAACAATTACTCCGATCAAGTCTGGTGTTTCTTCTCTCAGTGCCTCTGCATTTGACTCAAGTTAGTAACTATGGGAGGCCCAGCTATTAGACATGAGCCTGGCTCAATGGCTCTTCTCGAATTATTTCCGGAGGCTTACCAAATCTTTCAGTAGGCAGGATGGATTACATACTTCGAGAGGCTAGGAGAATTTGGTCCTCAGCAAGTTTTGGAGTTTGCACAGAATTTTCAGGAGGATCACTCCATAGTCCAAGGGATCTGAATTTCGGTCATAGAAGAAGATATAGCACAAGTTTCGGGATTTTCGGTCACAGGTGCTCGGTGGTTTAGCAGGAAACAAATCATCCTAAACGCACAGCAGGACTTCCTTATTCCAGAGGAACAGGTTGAGATTAAAGGCCGTGGCATAGGTCTACATTCATTACCTCCCCCATGGCCAAAGTTAGCTGAATTTGTCAAGCATTATTTAACCTGCGAGGGGCGTTACCAGGTATTTTATCAACACGATTTTGTTTTAATGAGCCATTTGCGGCATGGTCGACTAGTCAAAATTCCTTATTATTTTCTTGGATGTATTAAAAATATGTCATATTACTGTAGACGGGTAAAATTCCCAGCATTGTCCCTTACCCATCATCATCTGTGTTAATTATTAATTCAGAGGAGTTTTTCTCAGCAAAACCCCCCTCTCAATAACCCACCCTTACTTCTCGAACAAGCCCCCGAAATACCCCAAGAAGCTGAAGTTCCCCAAGAAATCCCCGAAAGCTCTTACGAACGACAACTGGAAGATATTCCCGACCCTCCATTGATTCCATATTCAGAGCCAGTTGACCTATCCCCAAGTCCATCTCATTTAGCAGAGTCATCCCATCCCACTATCCACATCCCTAGTGATGACTCTCAAGCTGAAACACCCCCATCACCCCCTACTCATAAAAGAAAGAGACGAATTGCAACAGTCTCTGTCTCAAAAAGGCAAACAAGGGCCACATCCCAAACTGCCACCTCTTCCGATAGCCCTTCTCCTAGAAAAGAATCTTTTCATAAAAAGAAAAAGAAAGTCACTGCTTTTTCCGCTTTCCTGCCTAGGAGAAAAATGAAAACGACTGTTGAATCTGAAGTCGCTCCCATTTCCCCTGACCCTGAGCTATCCTGCTAAAACTTCATTCGTCATCACCATTCCAAATTCACGAATCATTACCCGTCTCGTCCTGTGGCACTGCTCCACAAGAACCAGATGCCCAGGGTAATATGACATCATTTTCTACTCAAACAGTAACTGCTCCACAAGAAACAGTTACTCACTCAGCAGCTAAAACACAAGAACCAACTGCTGAAGTGAAAAAATCAAACATCCAGCATGATACTATAAGGAAACCAGCTGTAGCTGAAACACAAGAACTAGATACAACTGCAAAACAGCAATAAACTCTAGCAAAAGCAACCAACATACAGGGTTCAGTCACCATGGCATCTCTTTTAGAAGAAAATGAATTCTTAAAGTCAGAATTAGAGGCCTACAAAAGAGAGTTGGTAACCGCAAGGGAAGCCTTTGATAAAGAGCTAAATCTCTACATGTTGGCACATACAACATCAGTACAAAAGAATGACCCATGTAAAGAATATATGTGCCATGAATGTGGAAACATCTACCAACAGGCTGGATACAAGATAGTTAAAGTCCAAGTGCCTGAGGCATCCACATCAGTTATAGTCAAGGAAGAACGCCCTACTGCCACACAAGAACTAGTGGGGCCTTCAAAAAGTCTGGAGAAAGAAACCAAGCCACAAATATCCTGCCCTGTATTAGTTACCTCAACTACTCAGACTATGCCTCATCCCAGTACTTATAATGCCAAAACACAAACTCCACCATGGAAAGAGTTGGAAATAATGAATAAGTGGAAGCAATAGTATGCTATTGATCAAGATAAAATCTTACAACAGCATAAATTGGCCTGGAAAAATCAGATTTATTCCAACTAGGATAACTGGGAGCAGATACTTCAGCAACTTAAGGATTCCAACAAATAAACTAAGAAGTTAAAAGATAAATTGGTCCTGATGTTTTCATTAGTACAAAAATTGTTAGCCACTAGGAAACATTCTTTGAATTATTCTCTGTTTCTTTCTGAACGCCTTGTTTATTTTCAGTTGAAAGCAATGAAGGACGGGAGACCTCATGAGTTGCTCACAGTGGAACAGTTTTTCAAAACATTTGTTGAGGCCTCCATTAGTGATCAACATCTATTATGTGAACTTTATCTTCATAATGAGGCTATGCCTGAAAATAGAGAAGTCAACTTGAATCTGATTGTTGGTAATATACAGATTAGGGCGTTTGTTTCCTTTCTTGCCAATCAAATCACACGGAAAACCGCTTTTCTCGCAAGTAGGCACAATGAGGATAATCGCCTCCTCTGGATAAGGCCGAAACCTTCAAATCTGGCCATTTTTGTAGCAGAATGTCGTCAGTTTTTGCAGAAACCAGGAATGAACAGGTACATATAGCAACTGCAAGCCTCAGTACTCCGAGAATGTCAGCAGTTAATCAAGGTCAAAGAGACTGCTACTTTGAAGGAAAACACCATGTTCTGGCAACAGTCCTGTAAGGAGAGACAAGAGTATAATCCCTTTAGCCCTGATAATCTTCAAACTGCACTATCCAGAATACCAAACTACATCAGATGCATTCAGCAATGCACTGAGAATTGGATTGGTTATCATTTTCATTTCCCTGTCTTATGGATACCAGCAGAATGATATCAGCCTCATTACAAATTGGCTAACAGAGACAAGGCAGCAGCATGGCAGAAATTGCAAAGTAACCAGTGATTCAGATCTTCGACAGAGGCCACCTTCCATAGTTATTGCTTGAGTAACTTGCATGCAAAGAGTCAGTACTCAGACTCAGACTCAGACTAAAATTTGCCTGAGGACATGCAACCCTTTCAGTTGGGGGGGATGTTAGGACCTCACAATGTACCATTTTGACCATACATTTTGACACCACTTTACTATTTATATTTCATATTTAAAGCTTACATTATCATTTCCATCCATTTTATCCAAAGGTACATGAAATCCTTCTCTTTACTATGCATTTAATTTGTTTTTCATATAATTCCACATTACTTTTATATTTAATCATTAATCGAGGATAGATAGTTGCTAAAACGAGTCTAAAAGATCACAGATAATCTATGAAAGGATTGTGTTGCTGAAACAGTCGAACCCGTTGCTGAAACAGTCAACAGGCACGCAAATCCCGTAGCTGAGACAGCTCGTGATTTGCGATATTTAAAGCGTATTTCAAGAATGTTGGCAACCAGATGAAGACGAGCAAGGGAAGCTGTTACACGGACCGTTTTGAAGCTAGTATTTTTGTACCTTTTGTAACAGCATTCCAGGATGGAAGAACAAAAAAGACCTTGTATTAAAACAAGAGATTAGATTTGGATAAAAATAGGATTTCTCTGATGTAACTGTAATAGATGTCTCCTCTTTAAAAAGAGGAGACATCATCATTATAAGGGGGGATTGCGGGAGTACATTTTTGGAAGAAAGAAAGAGCCTCTACTCTTTTGTAATGTATCATTTCTTGACAGATGAATAAAAGTCTATTTTGAGTGCTTCAATTTAATTTCTTTCCTCGGGGAATCTTGTGAGAAGGACAGGGCCCACCTTCATCACAAGATTCACCCAGTTGCTCCTGTACTCTGTTACTCTTTATGTTATTTGCACCTTAATTTAACCTTGTTTGCTAAAGAATTACTTATACAGTTCTTTGTTTCTTATTAAGTACTTTGTTTTCTTTAACACTGCATTAGCCTTATACCATTCATTCTTAAGAAGCTGAGAGTTACTTTAATATCAGTCATTTGTTTATTAGATGAATGTGTGATAGATTGATATCGAAAACAGGTGCTGAAGATTCCTGTTTGAAGTAATAGGGTCCTATTCTCCGTAGGTTGATCTTATTTTTCCGCAGTGTGATTGTTATCAGGAAGCAGGTGCTGAAGATTCCTGATCAAAGGAATAGGGTCCTGTTTTCCGTGGATTGATTTTTTTTACTGTGTGATTAATATCAGGCAACAGGTGCTGAAGATTCCTGTTTGGAGGAATAGGGTCCTGTTCTCTGTTATGGTTGATTGATCTCCTTTCCTGTAGGATGATTTCCTTTCATTATTTTTCCTAGGATTCTTTTAATGAAGGTCTACAATAGAGGGATTGTTTCTGTTGTAACACAAGTAGGCTTCAGCTTTGTTAAAGCAAGGTGTGAACAGTTTGGTTTGTGTTATTGATATTTGTGTGATTGATACTACAACATTTCTTTGCTTTTGGAATTGAGCATATCCAGTGCGTGATTGTCTTTGGAATAAATAGACCTTCCTGGGTTGACATATTATGTGGTTCTTGACTTGTTTAAACAATTAAAGCGACCAACAGAGTAGTGTATGGATCTTTCTCCTCCTCCCAAGGTAGGAAGAGTTGGATGAAATAACTCTATCTTAGAGTCTTGTTGTTGCTCCAACTCCACAAGGTTCATGCATATTTGACAATGCTGATATAATTCTTTTTCAAAGCCCTCCCAATAATAGCTCCTTAAGATGATGTTGCTGAGCTTCATAGAATATGTGTGGCTGAAACAGAACACTTCATAGGCTCCTTGTAGTAACTTCTCCTTGAGCTTGGAAGCTCTAGATAAGAATATCCTACCATGATCATAGATTACTCCATATTGGACTAAATAGCCCTCATCTGGTAGCTGTTCATAAAGAATCATGCATATGTGAAGATCCTTGGAATATTCCACCAACAGTTGTGATTTCCAATATGGATCCAATCTCTTCAAAAATGACAGCGCTATAGAATTATGAAATGAAGTAGCTGTCACATCATCATGCTCCCCTTTGACATGCTCAATGCCAAAGTCACATGTTGGAGTATTATAGCTCCATCTTTGTTGCCTCTCTTGTAGCTGATCTTGTGCAAGACAAGATTGAAGAATAGGAAGATCAACCTTCTTTTGAAAGGTCTCTCTCTTCCAAAACTTACATAGTTTGGCCCATGCATACAAGAGTTTTGGCCCCCTCTTGTCTTCTTCATAAATCTTCTTTGTATGTGGAGATATCATTTTCTATCCCAAATCTATGGAGTGGCCATTTGACATGATGCTAATGTCATCATAGATCTCTGAATTCTTCTTTTCCAGCACAAACAGATGAGTGAGGAAAAGAAAATTCAATTTCAAAAAATTGTTCAGCCCTCCTTGGAATCCATCAATAGATCTTAGTGTTGTGGTAGCCAAATATGTTACTGCTACACAAGGTTGAGAGAACATTTTATTATTCTTCCCATCAGGGGGTCTCCTTGCTGGAATGCCTCCATGTAAAGAGACATCAAGATCTGAAGTAGACTGTATGAATGATTGGACTGATGTGTCCCTTTCCTTGTTGCATATATCATTCTCCTTCTCATGAATAGAAACCCCTTGAAATAAACAAGGGTGAATTCTCCTCATCATTGGATGCTGACCCATCCTTCCTCCTCTTGCTTGAAGCAAGGTATCACTGCCCAATAATGTTGTCACAAAATGCTCCTTGGGAATAATTTGCAAAGATGCAAAAGCTTTCTCCCTTGAAACAATAGCCTCATGTCCATCCCCATGTGGTGATGGGTCTTCTTCTAAAGTGACAACGTTATTACTGCCCTCTTGATCTTCCTTCTCATCAATATGTGAGAATGCCTGATCATCAATGAGAGACCTTGGATCTTGGTCTTCCTTTGAAAGAGGAATCTCCATGATTTCCTTTTGAGAATAAATCTCTTCATGCAAGGGGATCTTGCCTTGGACAAGGTATCACAAAAGTTTTTATCCCCTTCAACATAAATATGAAGTGGAGTTTGCACAATAGATCTTTCCCACTCATGTAGGGGTTTTGCATGCTCATGCTTTGCTAGCTCAATCAAAGATGTTTTATTTTGTTTTACATCAAATATTTTCACCATTCTCCTAGTGAACTTTGCATAAGTAGATATGTTTACATTTTTTAATGAGAAAGATTCAAACAACCACCAAGCATAAGCTTTAACTTTAAGATGCAGCGCTTCTAAATTAAGGGCTTCTTTCTCTGAAACTTGATGTAGATCCAAATATGAGTCTAGCTGATCTATCCATTCTTTGGCTGTGCATGTGGAGGATCCATCAAAATTTGGCAGAAAGTATCTACCTCTTCTTCTTCTATTGTATTTGTTGGATCTCCTCTCCTCCTTGAGATGGTAGAACTCTTGGAAGCTTAAGTGCTCCTTGATTTTCCAATATTTAGATTCATACTCCTGAAGATAATCACTCAAAGTCTCCTCCTTTGGTGCATCTTCTTCCTTCATCTCTCTTGCAGTAGATCTGGGCATAGAATAATGTTGTGGATCTGATTATGTAGCTGAGTGCTTGCACATATAAGATGAAGAACTGGGGATTTATTCATGTAAATATCCTCTTGAGGGACCTTCATGTATTTCCCTCTTCATTTCTTTGATTTCTCCTTTAATCTCATACAGAGTTTGGAACAAAGTTTTTGATAACTCTTTCCCTCTCATTCTTCTAGATAAAGGGGTTTTACCCTTTTCTTCTGTGTATTTAGTGTAATCACACTTCTTCTTCAGTATCTTCTTTTCATGAAAATAAATATTGGATATTTTTCAAAGGAAGCAGAGGCTGTCCCAAGAAAGTTTCTCCGATGCCACTGTAATATCCCCAAATTGGGACTGCTAGCAAGGCAGCCTGAAAAATGCATTTTTTAGGAATGTATGCTATAGGATTTGAAACCAACCCTTGGATCCCTTAGATATGAAAATCTATGACCTGAATCCAAGAGGAGATCAGAAAAAAAATCCTTGTAGGTGGGCTAAACAGGTCTCCACACCTAGTAAAGCTTGGAAAATGCCCCAAGATGGGGCTGCAACAAGATTAAATAGCACTGCTTCAAAAATAATGCAGTTCAGCAAGGTAGCAGCAGTAGGCCAATATGAAGGATCAATAATGTCATATAAATCAGCAAATTAGATTTATATTGAAGCTTGTGAGTCTTAGAATAGAAAATAGAAGACTTATATAGAAAGAAACCCTCAAAATAGGTGCCACAACAGATAGAATTGACTGCAAAGGCTTGACAACGTTATTTTATTGAGTGTACTATAGTAGTAGATTACATATCAGATCTATAGCAAAATAATGCATGAACAGTGAGATCCATGATAGATCCATACACTATAATGTCTCTACTTTACATTCCCCTTGGGGATTTCAACATATCATGAAACACATGGAGTAGATCTAAGATTCTATGCAGAAGATCTACGAATCTATTCAGAATTTCTGAAGCATATACAAGAGTATTTAGATCAGATTTGAATATTACATGGATAAGAACAGAAATCCATGGATCACCACAGTGAAGGCAGATCCCCAACACAAGAGATCACTCCCCAAACTTTGCCAAATCACCCTGCAACTTTCCTATTTTCTAATAACGCAGTACTGGAAGAGGGACTGCATTGTAGGCTTGCAAAAAATTTTGGCCTGACGCCAAGATGTAGATTTGAAGCTCCAATGATCCTGAACACTTTTTCCAATGGGATTGAAGCCTCTCCCACTGAAAATGGGTACTAGATTGGCCTAGATCTGTATAGATCTAGCCTCCACTTGTTGCATCTTGCAAAAACAACCAAACCCTCAACAGGATCTGAGTTGTAGTTGAAAGAAGAAGCTTGGCCTTAAGCCTGTTAGTGGACAAGTAATAGAAGTCTCTCCCAAGAGCTACTCAAGGAAAGAGAAATATTCCTAAACGGGAGATCCTTGTGCTAAACAACACTATTCTCTGCTAAACAGCCAAGAGAATGAGAAATGTCTAAATAGACATATTCTTCAGAAATAATATGGTCATCAACAACCCTTCTCTTGTGATCCTCCTCTTCCTTTTATAAGAATGAGATCTTGCAAAACCCTAAACTATCTCAATGATTTAGCTCCTCTCACATGTGTGGCCTCCATCTAAAACTGCACTGTGCATCTAGGAGGTTCATTGAATTTGGATAGCACTGTTGATTTGGTCTTGTTGACCCAGTCAAAAGTCTCAACCCCTTTCACACATAAGGGTGTTTTATTAAAGTAGCCCAGATTTAGCCTTGTTCACACGGGGCATTGATTTGTTCAATGATTTTAGGAGTTTTTATGTTCCTCCCTTTCACATTTATTCATGAACAGAAAAGTAAAGAAAAATTTAATATTTCAATTAGCTTGAGGCTAATTGGGAATATTACAAACTCCTCCCTACCATTTCCGTGGAAGAGGAATGTCTCTTACATCTGACGTGCTTAGATAAAACCCGACATGATTCTGTGATGGAAGGAAGGAGAACTTGTCTTGTTATATGATCAAGGGTATGATAAATTGGGATCATGGAAGTTTGAGCCAATGTGGGTAGGTCCATACATTTTAAAATGTGTCATTAGAGGAATCTTGAGGTCTAAAATGGGTCTCCTAAGAAAAATGTTCAACCAAAAAAAAGAATTATAAGAACCAATAGGATTTGTTATCACACATAAATTTTTAATTTTTGATGTATATGGTCATTCACCTAGGTTCATGCTGTCTCAAAGTCATTTTCATGAAATTTTTGAAAACATTGCATATGTCGATGTCTACCATAAGTCTAAAACCACCTAGAGCCTTGTCATATGAGTCGAGTCTACCGCATGTCCTTTAGTTTTCATTCCCATGCTTTTAAATTAGAAACATATTCCACCTTCCAGTTTTACACAGTTTCGTAGCGAATTCAGTGCAAAATAGGCATATTTTGGTACGAAACTCCCTGACAATTTCGTAGCAAATTTGAGGATTTCTCAGCTTTTTTACTTTTGAGCAGTAAACTTCAAGGGAAGTTTCTGGGCAAACAAAGAAGTATTCTAAGAAAATTAGAGAAGTTATTTTCAAGCACATATAAAATAAGATTAACCTCTTTCACTTTTCTCAAAGGTGCTACAAATTGGGATATTTAGATATGTCTTTCGACTCTATTTTCAGAATGCAGAATTTGCTTGTTTTATACATGTTTTTCGAATGTAGATTCTCGACAGTTGGAGATGGTTTTAAAAAATACAAGAGAGGTTTTTATTCAGAATAAATTGACCTACAAAACCTCCTTCAGTTTTTCAATGGCTATAAAGGATAGGGAGATAATAGCTCATCTTTGAACCCTATTTTTTCATTAAAAAGAGAGTCATTTTATTGATAAATAAACTTTCTAAAGGTGAAAATGATGTTTTTTGAAGAGGGTAAGACGAAATTTTGCATGATCATACTTCATCATATCAATTTTCAGACCTACAGGTGAAATTTGGAAGAAAAAGGAAGAATTTTAATTTTCTCCATAATCAGGTAGTTTCATAGCGTGCTCCAGGCTTGAAGGCCAAAAAACGTTATGAAATTTATGAAGATGCTCTTTTGCCTTTAAATTCAATTTTATGGAGAAATAAGGAGGGATTTTTTTATTTTTTTTTAGCTCATTATCCCCAAAGAAGATCATCCAATAGTCAGAAAGGTCAAAGGTTATGCAAAAGATGGCTTTTGGAGATTCTTACGAAATGAGTACTACAAAATTTTTGTACAAGATTTTTTTAGCAGTCAATTTCAAGTTTTATTTCTGACCAAATGGAAAATTATTTTGGAAATATAAAATAGGTTTTTCTTCAAAACAGGTCCATATATGAAAACCTCTCTGGGTTTTTACAAAGCCAACAGGGTTTGAAAATTATACACTCATCTTTGAAAACTATTTTTCATAATTTTCACTAACCAGATTTGTGAAAAAATTGTAAAAATTTGACTTGGAGGAGGTCCAGCTCAACACCCACGTGGCATAATGACACATAATCATG
>CM076569.1:739350884-739517734 GCA_034641835.2 Pinus albicaulis | reverse complement strand
CACAATAGGGGAACCTACAAGACGGATAAAAAACCCGAACTAGGAATTACGGATGTAATCCCCGGTAGAGTAGCTAGTTAACATTTATGAAATGATGTTGCCTAAAGTCTCAAGTTGATAGACCTTCACGGATCGAGCATGTCATCACAAGAAGGACTCAATTAACCAACTTCTATGCCCTAAACTAGAAACTAAGGGTTGCAGACCTTACCTGTTTATCCTTCGATTGTAGTAGATCCCACAGGGTTCAAACCCCCAGCAACACCTTGTGCTCTAGAACCTGTGAACCAACAAAGAAAAAGCACAAAACCTAGTTGTACAACATATATAAGTTCTAGATGTTAGAAAAAAACATGAATAATCTCATAAAAATAACAATAAATGAACTATTTAAGATCATTGCACATGTATAAGAGATAAATGACACATAAACATCAGGAAAAAGATAACACTTCTTTTTTTAATGACATGTACAGTAAAAAAATGTGGAGAGATCACCTGAAATCTTCCATGGCCTTCGAGCATACCGTCCTCTGGATCCGTCCAGCCCTAGCCTCGCAAAAATTCTTCCAAGAATAGTGCACAATGGATGTCACATAGGATGAGTGAGCATCTTAAGGAAACAAGGGTTTCCTGAATATTTATGGGAAGTGCAGGAGGCACAAAGAATATATCAGACTTGGATAGGGCTATAACAGAGTATAATTTCTATAATTTTCACTCTTCCTCCCTTAGGCCATTCCCTTGAGGGGTTTTTATACTCCCTCAATTTTTTTTATTTTTTTTTTGTCAGTTGGGGAAAAGTTAGGCCACGGGCTGGGGTAGTTAAGTTACACAAAAAAATGTAAACCCTGCCTCAAAAGTAGGTAAATTATATATTTTTTAATGTTTAAAAAGGCATACATAGTTCTCTATGTGAACTCGCGTGTATCATGATCTGACGGGCGCATTGTAGGTTTTAGATGCGTTTTGTAGAAGCATGACCAAGTCTAAATGGAAGGGCTCCCCGGCTACCTGAGGCCAATGAATAAGTCATCATGTATATAATAGTTATAAATGATTCTAATACAATGGGCACTTTTTGTTAAGCTATCCTGTATTTGTGTCCTTGTTGGCCGCTTTCAGTGAACTACCTCTGCTTTTATTACCTTTGTTTTTGTTGTAGTGGGGTTTAAAACAGAAAGCCCATTGTTCCCTTTATAAATAGCAAAAAACCTTGATTGAAATACTGGTCATCAGAATGCAATGTTGTCATAAAATCTAGTTGGCCAGGTACGTCAGTGTGGAGCAGTGGTGGCAGGGGTCGGTAAGTCGATGTGGAGCAGTGGTGGCGAGAATGGTTTTGTTGTGGCGAGAAAACGATTTCGGAGGGGGGCATGAGTGGTAGGTGGTTTTAACAAAGGGGGTGTGAAACGCCCTTGGTGCCGCCACGTAAGGGTAGGGCCCATACCATCAAACCGCGCATTTCGGACAGCCCCCCCCCAGGCGGTAAACCTCGGATGGAGAGGGGGGGCCGAAAAACATCAAGGACCATTGGATGTGGTGGTTATGCACGGGGATGGCAGAGTGGTGCAGGGAGTTTAAAGGTGGATGTGACGTGGGATGTAACAGTGGGATCGGGTAGCGGAGGATTTATGTGATAGGATGGTGGGGTAAGGGTAGATTTATATTTAAAACCAAACTTAAGGTAAAGGGCATATGGTAAATAAAATTATATAAATATATGATAATATTTAAATGCCCGAAATTCATTGTATAGGTTTACAATGATGATGCCATTAATCACATGATATGGCGGATTTGGTAATGTAAAGTCAAAAAACTTTACATTAGAGGTTTTTTTGAAGATGTAATGGGTAAGCACTAAACGATGTATTTAGGCTTAATTTGGTTATGGGACATGGGATTTATAAAACCTAGGAGAAACTGTTCTTTGCCCTTGTTGACCAGTAGTTCCTTCTTGGAAATAAATGACAGCCACGGAATATTATTTTAAATACAAGAGATATAAAAAGAAATAATCAGTCACCTTGAGATCCTATAGATTATAGGATACTAACATTGCTTCTGCCTGTATTGCAACCTTCAGGAGGTGTCTGAACAACGATACCAGTACCCGACCATTGGGATGATCTCATCAAGAACCCATCCTCATACAAACCCCTATGACAAAAACTGTTGAAAACTGGCAACCTCCCAAACCCAAAAGGGATAAGTCCTTCAAAAACAATTTTCTGAAACTAAAACTAGAAACAAATTGAACTAAATGAATATGCTTATACTGAGTTTACTCAAACTAAAATTGTCACTACATTCACTTGTCCCATGAGTTTGTTATCACTCATAATTTCCTCCTTTGCAAGTCTAAAACATCAGTTCCTCATATCAAGCTTTAAAAATAAGAGAAAAGCTCTCAAAAATCTCTAAAACTCTGGTGTCGCACTTTCTCTTTGTCTTACCTGCGGTCCCGCGCCTAATGGTCATGTCTCCTACATACCTGACCGCACTTTCTCTGTGTTAAGGGTGCGGACCCGTGCAAAAGATTAAAAAGGCACAAGTAAACTCAAAAATCTCACTTTCAGTCATTTCTAGAAGCCTCTGGAAGGAATCTTGCGGTGGTAGAACCGCTCTTTTCAAGTTCATGTATCCCATGCCTTAAGGAGCTAACCCCTTGATGTGAGGTGCTTATCCCTTTGAAGAAGGACTCTATCCCTTCATAGTTGGAACTGTAACCTCCTCTTTTTCACTATAAAAAGAGGCCTTGGATAGCCTCAAAGGGAGTTCAAGCTTTAGTGTTATTTGAGGTAAAGTGTTGTTGGAACTTAGACTCCTTTAGCTGAGATTTTATGAGGAAAGATTACATACCTGTATGTATCTCGGTTGGAAGAGTGCAAGACCTATCAGAGTAGAGGAAATTCTTACTTCGGACCCCGAGAGGACCTGTTCAACATCAAGGCTGAAAAGGTTGTAAGGTTCTTCTACTATTTCAAAGTTAATACAAATAAATTTGTTTTTCTCAATAAGCTATCATTTGATTGTTTATTTTATGGATTCCTTGATCACCATAATAGATATGATTTATGAATATATGTTATGCAGGTGCTATTTGATGTTTGTTTGTTTCTGATTGCAGATATTCGAAGATAACTCTTTCGGGCGACTGAAGGACGACTACTACAAACAAGCGTTGGATCAAGGTAGGATCGTAACACCTTTATAGAATTTACTTATAAATCGTGATATATCTAGAGAAAGATAGATTTAATTGTCTGTTTGTTGCTAGAATATCTTCTGATACTAGGGAGATCGATCTTGTCTACAAGATCAATTTATCCGGCCATCAAATTGGCAACTCCGCTGGGGACTGATTTTTGATTTTTGGTTTTCCTTTATTTTGACTTGAGAAAATGATTTTTTTCTGGTTTTTGATTGATGAATACTCGCTTGGGTAGCTTAGTTTTACTTTTCTTTGAAAAGTTTTGAAGTCTTTTGTGTTTTTCTTGAACTTTTCTGAGGACCGCACTTTATCTTCACACACAGTGCGGGCATCTTTGCACTTTCCTTAAGTAACCAGTGCGGGACTGCACCTGTTGCCTCTGGAGCTTGCGGACCCTGTTAAAATTTTTGGAAAACTTTAGATTTCTTCTTCCAGTTTAAGTTTAGATTTGATTTAGGACTCTTAGTGTCTACCCAGATCTGTATTTTTCCTGTCAAAAACCTCTTGTGAGTGAGTTCCAATAGTATTTTTGTTTTGAGTGATTTTCTAGAAGTTTTGCATACTTGGAGTGGTTTTCACTTTATCTATGTAGTGACTCAAATATTAGAAGCTCAAAATACCTTAGATCATGCTGGTGTCTTTTTTTTTCTTGACGAGTCAGACTTGGTTGTGAAATCCATCCTTTTTGAGGAATAGATCTATTTTTCTCTTTGCAAATCTTTGAACAAACTTTGTTATAAGTTCCAAATATCATTTTTACAAAAGAAAACATATCTGGATGTTTTTTGATTTGTTTGTTATTATGTGCAAATGAATCCTTAGTTTACTGAACAACTAAGCAAAACATTCTCAAAAAAAATTGAAGCTTTTATTCAATTAGATTTTCGAAGTTTTTAGATATCAAAATTAGTTTTTCATAGTTTTGAATGCTTTTCTAGAACTTGTAGATCTCTTTTGAAAGAAAAGTTGTTTCTTGTAGTTTCGAGTTTTGAAAGTGAAAGGGATTTATTGTGAGCATTGATTGTTTGTCTCGTTTTTAATTCTTATTGATAAACAAAAATATTTTCTTTTCATTTATTCTTCATGTTGAAAGAAATAATTATCTCTTAAGAAATTTCATTTCTCGAACTCTTTCTTTAGCTAGACTTCATTGAAAAAAAAAACGAATTGCTTATCATTTTAGGTGCATTTTTTAGTGTGTTTGGAGTTGAGTCTTCACACCATCAAAGTTTCATTTCCATACCTATTGAATTAAAGAACAGCCCATAAAAACAACGCTTAATTAAAATTGATCTAGTAATTTTTTCTATTTCTAGGGCTCTTATCACCAATTTAGCTTAGGCTAGTATCTTGGAGTAGGGAGTAATTAACTCTCCAAGATAGTAAAAACAAACAAGTAGATAAATCTTGTGGTAGGAAATAAATCCAATTGTAATTGGTACATTCTGGGAAGCTTCTCTTAAAGGAGTTAATCACGATATCATGTCTGAACCTTTGAGACAATCAATTCCGTTTCATTGGGAAAGATAGAAGATTTGTGCGCATTACAAATGGTAAACATCGGATTAACCATTGTCGAGGAGCCTAGGGTCACTTGTTGGTAAACCTCAGATTGATCATGTCGAGGAGCCTTCAAGGGGATTGAGCTTTGTTACTCTGCCCTTGCGCGTAGAATCAAATCGTAGACTGTTCCCCCAGTTGTATTTGTTGTTGTTGGTAACCTTAGTGTCCATAAACTTAAGATTATTTCCTAAGGTGACGGTGAAGGAAAGAACTCACTATACCTGGAGCAGACATCGACTAGACTCACTTGGACTCTCTGGGGGTTCTCTTCAATCGATATGGTTTTGTGAAGAAACTTGTACCAGTCTGTTTCATTAAGCAGGGTGTCGAGGTAATTGTTCCAACCGCTCTTTCTGTATTAAACTTCTACTAAGTTGGATTTCATCACCAACTAGTGTTTTTAGTACGGGAAGTTACTGTTTGTGTGTGGTTTGAACTCTTAGATTTTTTAGGCGTGTGATTCAGTTGTTTGTTTCTTTAGATACTTTAGGTGTTTTTATTAAAATTTTATTTGTTTGCGTGTGATTAATTAATACTCAATCGTGGCAAAATTACCGAGACAGTCCCGTAGACTTCAGGGGAAGCCCCCTGAGTATACACCAAGCCAACTTGAAGGGTTGCAAGCTCTAGTATCACCTAGTGACAGTAGAATTAGATCAACAGAAGCCAGAGATTCATCTATAATTGTTCATCCTAATCATCAAATACCAACAACAGAGCATATTCAAGAGCCAATTTCAGTTTCCGAAGTTACTGGTAGTATTTCTCCTTCCAGTGAATTTGCTGAAGAACCTGAAATTTCTGAGCCTAACACTAAACCTGCTATTTTAGAACCATCTTCAGGATTTGTTACTCCAACTTCTAGTGATCTTGGTTCACCTAGGGTAAGAAATATCATTACTGAAAATCTTCCTTCTGACCTCATATCTATTGAAGAACTTGTCGGTCCAGACGAAGACGTAACTCTTCCCAAAAACCAATAGACTTTGAATCTTAGGGAGTGTGAATCAATATTCTACAGTCCTTTTAGAAGTGACGCTTGGTATTTATCATTGACAGATTTTTTAGAAAACCCAGGTCTTAGTTTTTCACCACCTCGAATTCCTTTTCATCCTACACCAAGAGGTTATTATCCTTCATCGATTATGTCAGGAGAGTCATCTATGTTTTCCCAATCACCGAAAACATTTTTATACGGTGGTCCTTCTATTCCTTTGGGGTACCAGGCTATCTCTGGTACTTTCTTAGGGGCAACTCCTCAACCGATTGAACAAGTGTTATCATCTGGTATTAATGGAGCTCAAACTGAAACGTTGAACGCAGAACAAATCTTTATGATGTCTGGTAATATCCCAAATCTTCACCCTCAAGGTAGTCAGTTACCGCCTGGGGGGCAACCTCAAGGTAGTTAGTTTCTACCTGGGGGCAACCTCAAGGTAGTCAGTTACCGCTTGGGGGGCAACCTCAAGGCAGTCAGTTACTGCCTGGGGGGCAACTTCAAGGTAATTTTTTACCAGGAAAAATTGTAGGACAATATTATTTACCTGGAGAAAAACCTCAAGGACAGTACATACCTCAAGGTTATCAACCTTCAGGACAATACATACCCCAAGGTCAACCCCAGACTCAGTATATTCCTTAGGGTCCTTATCAACCTAGATTCAGTATATGCCTTAGGGTTATCAACCTCAAGGTCAGTACCCAACTCAAGGTTTCCAACCACCTTCTGGTCAATCATTTGTACAAGGAGCTAGAAATTTACCATTTAATTATCAACCCTGCATTCAACCAGGATATGGTCCTTCATATGTACAACCTTCTACGGGACAATACCCCAGAATGAACATGGTGTGGAATCCATCTCAAATTCAACAGACTATGCAACCTAATGTGCAGTTACCTAATCAGCCTGGAGAGCCTTTGGTTTCTGGTCCAACCCAGCAACCTGTCCAACCTACTGTTCAAGTCCCTGCACCTGGTTCTGTTCAGCAGCCTGGGCCTAATACACCTTAGACTCCGCCTCAGACTGTTGCAACTACTGCAACATCTGTTCAACCTAAAACACTTGTTTCTGGAGTATCTGTAGCTCCAGTTTCTTCTATCCCTGCATTCGTGCGAATTCCTCAAGTCTCTGTACCCCAGTCAAGACCCACAGTTCAGACTTCGGTCCAGATGCCTGCAGGACAAGCTGGTACAAGTACGATTGCCACAAGTCAACCGCAATTCACATATCAACCGTACCAGGGACAGTATCAATTCGGTCCCGTTACACAAAACCTATTTTATCAGTATCAACCGTATCCTGGCTATACTTATCAACAACCCCAGTTTGGTCGGGTTAATCCTGGTTTTCCGGGAGGTTATACCATTCCTAATGCAAATCCAAGTTCCGATTTATCTTGGATATCCTCCTCCTGGAACTGGTCTCATTACTCAAGGTTTTCGTGACCCTAACTGTCAGTTACCATTTATTACAACTTTGGATTTACCTGATTTGTCGCGCCTTATGAACGATCCGATTTACTATCTTCCATATTGGCCGCCAATGCCTAATAAGCTGCCCAGTGATATACCGAAATTCGAGGGTAAGTTAGGAGAGGATCCGTCAAATCACGTTATGACTTATCACCTCTGGTGTGCGTCTAATTCGATAATTGATGATTCAATTCGGTTACGCCTTTTTCAACGAACTCTTATTGGTCTTGTTGCCAAATGGTACATTGAGTTACCACGAGGTTCTTTTAATAATTTCAATCAATTAGCAACTGCTTTCTTAAATCATTTTCAGTTGCCTGTCAGATACAACAATGGCACAGAACTATTGACTTCACTAAAACAATCCATGTCCATGTATATTTCTGATCATATTCACGAATGGCAACGTAGGAGGTGTTTAGTGAAAGTTTTCATTCCAGATCAAATTTTGGCAGAATGGTTCATTAAATCATTATTACCCAAAATCACTGAGGATGTAGCTAAGGGAGGAGTTGTTACTAAAGAGCAAGCCATTGCTCAAGCTCAGTACCTCGACCTCGTTTATACGAATTCAGGTACTTTACATGAAAAAATCCCTGATCTTCCAAAACACGGTCAAATAACTGTAGCTCCTTCAGGGTCTCATGCCGCTGATGGTATGATTGGTTCGGTTAGTACTAAAAGCAAGAATAAATCTTCAAATAATTCTTCTCCTATAATAACTTTACCTAATTCCCCGAAAGGAGATTCTTCCGCCGAAGTTTCTTCCGACATCCATGTCGTAGAGTCATCTACGACCAAATCGAAATCTGGCAGTAAAAATAAGGTGAAGAATAAAAACAAACAAAATTCAAAAGATAAAACAGATAAAAATGAATCTACTGACGAAAAACGAAAACCTCATTATCCTTGTTTCATTTGCGACGAGGATCATTTTACCAAAGAATGCCCACATCGAGCAGAGGTTTCGAAATTCGTTGAAGGTTCTCAAATGCCTATTGTCTTGAAGGATCCTTTTCCTACTCAAGATAGTAAGATGATTGGTTCTACCTCGAACACCTCAGAAGAAACCATTCTGATGATGTCTCATGTTAGGATTGCGATGCGATCACAAGATTATGGTAGTAAAAATCCTGTTGGTGGTAAAGAAGTAGAAAATTCTAATTCAAACAGATCAACTACACCTCCTCCTATTTCTGATCCGCTACATATCGAGAAACCCAACTCAGAATTAGTAATCAAACCACCTACTAAAGGTGTACTTCGTAAAGCAGCTTTCAATCCACATGCGAGAGCTACTCAAAATTACAACATTGTTGAGGACTTAGCTATTTTCCTTTCAACAATGTCAGCTTTGGAAGCGCTGTAATCGTGCCCAAAATAGTGTAAATTACTATTGTCGGCCATAGGAGCTGTCGATATTCAGGATTCAAACCTTATAATCTTCGATTTAGAGAATAGTACACCCCGCCTACCCCATCAAATGGCTTTCCAGATTCCAGTATTAGTAAAAAACAGACCTTGCTTTCGAACTGTGATTGATGAAGGGGCTTCTACGTGTATTATGTCGATCCAGTGTTGGAAATCGCTTGGTTCTCCCACACTCAATCAATCTCCGACAATTCTAAAAGCTTTTGACGGCCAAGGGTTCCATCCTTTTGGTATTTTGCAGAATTTACCTATAGAGGTAGAAGGAAAAACTGTAAATCTCGATGTGGAAGTGGTTGATGCCCCTCTAGATTACAACCTTCTCCTGGGTCGCAATTGGTCTTATGCTATGACTGTTGTTGTTTCATCGGTCTTTCGGCTTATCAAGTTTCCACATAAAGGAAATATCATTACAATATACCAACTGACTCATTTCTCATCTGATCCAGCCTCTACAGATAGTATTCAGCACATCGGTAAAATGGCTATCCCTTACAAGGATGTCGACGTAGGTTTGATTAAAGATTCTGGTTTACTGGGAACTTTTTCCTTTCCTACTCCTAATGTATTGCCTCCTATCGCAAATATTCATATGATTTCATCAAATACTGTTACTTTTGATGATCCTTGGATCATACTTTCCGATTCCGAGGTGGATTCATTTGATGGCGCGATGCCTTTGAGTCCCTTTGAAATTGCATATCAGGTTGTATAGTCATTTTTTTATCCTTATTTAACCAAAAATTATCCAATGAATGTGATCCATGAGGAATCACTTTCTATATCTAGCTCAGCTACAACAACATTTCCTAATCTTGTTCATATTGATGAACAGATTCGTGCACTCGTCTATTGATGATTTACCATGGGAAGATCTACATCACCAATCTTCATTTTTACCGAGCTTGATCATTTTGAAAATTATTTCTCTTCTATTTTTTCTACTGACTATTGCAAAGAACCATAGAATCCATTGCAACATTCTGATTCTAAGTTAAATTTGGAAAATATCTCTTGAACAGTTCCTATTAACATTTCAGTTAAGCCAGGAATTATTGAAAACATTAATATAGGTGCTTCTTGTACGGACGATGAAATCCAAACTTATAAAGCCCTATTTCAAGAATTTTGTGACGTGTTTGCCTGGTCATATGAAGAAATGCTAGGAATCGATCCATCAATTGTTGTCCATGAAATTAAGACTTACCCGGATGCTAAACCTGTCCAACAACGCTTATTTCAAATACATCCGAGAAAAGTTGTTGCTATCAAAGCCGAAGTTGAGAAATTACTTCGTGCAGGTTTCATTTATCCAATTCCTTTAACCAATTGGGTATCGAATATTTTTCCTGTCAACAAAAAACAAGGAACGATAAGAGTGTGTATTGACTATAGGGATATTAATCGAGCTTGTCCTAAAGACAATTATCCAACCCCTTATATCGATCAAATTATTGATGATTGTGCCGGTAGTGAAATGTTTTCCTTTATGGATGGTTTTTCCAGTTACAATAAAATCAACATACTCCCTGTTGATCAACCTAAAACAGCTTTCATTTGTCCGTGGGGAACATTTGCTTATTGCAAACTACCCTTTGGATTAAAGAATGTTGGCGCAACTTTTCAACGAGCTATTTCTTACGCATTTCATGACATCAAGCACGTTGTGCAGCCTTATCTCGATAATTTACCTACCCATTCATCACGTAGAGCCGATCATATCACTCATTTATGAGCTATCTTTATGAGATGTAAGCACTATCAAATTCGGATGAATCCACACAAATGTGTTTTCTGTGTAGAATCGGGTCACTTACTGGGATTTTTCGTTTCAAAAGAAGACATTCGTGTCGATCCATCGAAGGTTGAAGCTATCGTTAATCTACCTCCTCCTTCGACTCTTTGCCAACTCCAAAGTTTGTAAGGGAAAGCAAACTTTTTATGTCGTTTCATTCCTAACTACGTCAAGTTAACAAAGGGTTTTACCAGGTTGATAAAACAGAACGTTCCATTCTTTTGGGATGAGATTTTTGATCGATCTTTTGATGCACTCAAACATGCGTTGACCCATGCACTGTTACTGCATCCTCTCAATTACAACCAGGATTATTTTTTGTACCTCGCCGCTTCCCATTACACCATTGGGATGGTTTTAGTTCAGGAAGATGAATTCAAAAATGAACATGTGATTTACTATCTTTGTCAAAATTTGCATCCGACTGAGATCAAATATTCACATGTGGAGAAATTGGCCTTGGCAGCTATCCAAGTTGTCCAAAGATTTCGTCACTACATCTTATTACGCAAAACCACAGTGATTTCTGACTGTAACCCCATGATGTATATCTTGACCAAACAATTGCTAGGGGGCAAGTATTCCAAATGGATAGTTATCCTGCAGGAATTTGACTTGGAATTTGAAAAATCCAAGGCAAATAAGTCTTTGGTTTTTGTTGAAATGGTGTGTGATTTCCCATGTACTGATACTGAAACTGTGGCGGAGCAGCCCATTATGGACGAATCCTTGTTTTTTATCAGTACTCTTGATCATTGGTATGGGGATATTATTGTTTATCTCCAAACCCAATATTTTCGACCTGAAATCTGACGATCTCAGCAACGGAAAATACGTTTCCAATCCCAACAATATAATATTATTGGTGATACACTCTATCATCGTGGAGCAGATTCTATTTTCCGACGTTGTCTTACTCATGAAGAAGCTGAAAAGGTTCTGAATGACTGTCATTCTGGAGCATGTGGTGGTCACATGTCTGGGTATACCACAGCCCAAAATATATTGCGCGCTGGTTATTTCTGGTCGTCCTTATTCAAAGATTGTATCTATGCAATCCGAAAATGCCACAATTTTCAGATCTTTGATCGTAAAATGCATGCACCACCCACTCCTCTTCACCCTATAATTTCTATGATATATCATTATTACTTTCGTGTTCAATCATATAATTGCTAGATTTGGTGTTCCTCAAGCTATCATTATGGATCATGGAAGTCATTTTCGAAATATCATGATGACTGAACTGACATATCAACTTGGCCTACACCACGATAGTTCTACTCCATATTACCAATTGGCATACCATGCTATTTTCAACACTTTGGGCATATCGGACCTCAATAAAAACATCAACTGGTTTCACTCCTTTTCAACTGGTTTACGGTTTGGAAGCTGTGTTACCTATTGAATGCGAAATTCCGTCATTAAAATTAGCCATAGAATTACTCACAGCTACTTCTAAAGAAGAGAGATTTTTTTTGTACTTAGCTCAACTAGGAGAATCGATGCACTGATGCATTAGAAAATGAAGCTTATGCGAAACAAATGAAATCTCAGTACGACAGAAATGTTACACCTCGTAATTTTTCAGAAGGAGACCTAGTTTTAGTATACGATCAAGAGAACGATAAGCTAGGGGTTGGAAAATTTGTACCTATGTGGCATGGTCCTTACATTGTTAAGCGAAAGTTGGAAAAAGGGGCCTATGAACTGATAGATTTTGACGGGGTCTCTTTAGATAAACCTAGAAATGGGCTTTATCTGAAGAGATATTATGCTTAAATTCCGAGTGGAGATTTTTGTTAGATTAGTTTCTTTACAGTTGGTGTGTCTTAGATTAGAAAAGCGTGCCTAGTTTAGAGTGTGCTCTTATCATAATTCCTACTTATTTGGGTTTAACTCTTGATATTGCAGATGTCGACGTCTCTTCAAACCTATATTGGTTTTGCTGATGGTGCTTGTCGTAGTACATGGAACATTTCTTCCGCAGCTTGGGTTATCTATTCACCCTCTGATGAGTTAGTATCCATGCATGGGGTAAGCCCCAGTCAAACAACGAATAACATTGCAGAGTATAGCGCAGTGATTGAGTTATTATCTAAATCCATATTGTTTGGAATTCAGAGTTTGATTGTTAGGTTGGATTCTGAACTCGTTGTATTACATCTTAATAGGGTTTATGCCATTAGAAATCCAGTATTATTACGATTATTCTTGAGAGTTCGTCTCTTGGAACGGGAATTTGATTACATTGAATATCAACATATTCCAAGACATTTAAATACATTAGCAGACACAGTTGCTTCTAGTATGATAAATAGACATTTTCAATAATCAAAACAGTAAATTACACAACATTCGATAATATGTTATACAAGATAGCCGGTAATAATGATATATCATAGCATAGAAGTGTGTTTCAAAATATACATCGTCTTCGATCATAGGTTGAAAAACATCTTGTGATCGACAAAAATGATAATACAAAAATTCAAAAATTTTATGAGTGTACAAAATTGATCATCCTATCCCTGGTGATGATCACGATAAGAAACTACTGCTCGGGCTACCCTACACAGGAACCTCCTAAAAGGTCCTGGAACCCCAATCACATATCTCTGTAACCTAAGTGGAATATCATCTATATCAGTCTCTGGAATATCTAGTGTCAAGCACTCTAGATGATGCTCCAAGTTGGTCAGGATCTCTGCTGATTGCTCCTGTGGGGCTAGTGCTGCTGCAGCTGGGTGTCTCCTCTCATAAGGCTAGAGAGCGGCTGGTCGTCGTGGGCCCACATCTGCATTTAAAATTTTGATTATTAGTTTTGGACAATTTAAAATACAAAAAAAAAAAAATAGAACTTAGAAATGTTGAAAATGGTTTTTACCTGAATCATCCCACTGTTCTCCTATTGGAAGAGCCATGTCTCGGTTGCCGTGGAAGTCCATATCGGCGTATGGAAAGTCCTCATTCACAAAAATTTGGTTGTTCAACCAACGAAAATATGCAGGTGGAAATCTAACAACCTCTACGCCCTCAGTGTGACGGGCCATCAAAGCTGCCCATCGAACCATCCGAGGTTCCCAGGCTCTGCTTGGATCGACGGGAATGAGTTGCGGAGCCAATAAGGGAATCCTCTCCAAAGAAAATGAAACCACAATGGATCTGTAACCAAAGTTGTTCAATTTCCATTTTTTTGCTCTGGTCAGTTAGCCTTTCACATTGGCCAATACTGCTTCGCACCAGTTGAATATGGTGCCTCGGAAAAAATATACTGAAATCCGCATTTGGGACCCAGTAGCCACATGCAATGCTGCACTCTCGCACAATCTAGTAACAGTGAATGCAATAAATTTGAGCTTAGGTTGGATGATAGTTTTAATATCAATCCATTTATCCTTGGGGTCTGCTCGATCATCGCAAAACTCTAGTCGAAGATTAGCGACAGACTGGTCACCTGGCCTAGTCCCAAACAGAGGTATTTGTTCACCCCTCTTGGGAAAACCAGTCAAAAAATATATATCCTCTGGCTCAATTTCGAGCCGGTGGCCACCAATAACAAAACACTGGTCCTGAGTATTCCATTTGTTTACCAGCCATGTCAGGAGGTCTATTTGGGCCCTCATGCCATGTATGGCCCAGAACTTGTACAATCCGCATGCTCTCAATGCCTGCATTATGGGCATATGATTCATTGCAGCGTCATCTACATCCTCGTGCTCGCGTTCTCGCCAAGTAAGCATTTTGAATGTCCTACAATACACTAAAAGACATATTAGAACAAACTTGTTTGAAAAATTTTGGGCAGAAATTAAGAAATTTAAGTTTTAAAATCCATTACGCGAGGTCCACACCCATTTCTCATACACAGTGCGTAGGAACGCACGGGCGCTGTGCAATAGGTGTGAACCCATGACTTTTTTCCTTGTAGGAAAAATTCAGGGTCTGCAGGGCCCACATGTTGCGCCTGCAGACCCTCGCGAGCAATTTTTTAAACATATTTTTCCCTTAAAAATGAAATTTAAAGCCTAAAAACAAAATGTAAACAGATGAAATGCAAGTTAAAGAGGATGTGGATTACTTGGAGCTGACGATTCTCGATTCCGATGGATGGATTTTCCAGAATCTTCACAGGAACTTTTTTACCCAAAAGCTCTTACTTTTCACTCTGAACTCAAATGGTAAAAATGAAATTAGAAAAGCCCTTTTTATAAGTTTTTTCAAATAAATGATTTTTTAATTTGTTTATTTTTCACTTTACAAACGTAATTTTTGAAAACATTTTTATTTATCTTAAACAGGTATGTGTAATGTTTCGAGTTTTTGTGCAGAAAATTGGATTTTTCGGGAAAATTGATCATTTTTCAACGAAGAGCATACTTTTATCACTTTTTCGTACTCTTTCAAAAACTTACGAAAAAGAGAAAAATTGGAGTCCTCTTTTAAGCCCTTTTCAAACTCTCAAAAATTGAAAAAATTGTTGAGCACTTGATTATTCGAACTCGTTAAAATAAATGAATGATCGTCCTTTCAGTATAAGTTTACCCCTTTTACGGACTGAAATAGAATATTTAAGAAAAAGGTATATGTTGACTAATTACAGTCAATAGAGTTCTCTCTCGCATTATTTTATCCTTTTTCGAGCTTGAGGGACTAAATTTACAAAAAAGTACACCCATGGAGTTTTCTTAAGTTTTTCTTCTGACTCCCTAAAATTGAAAAAAACTGAGTTTCTCCTATACTGGACTCATTAAAATTTAACAGTAAAGGACCTGTTCAATTTTAAACAGGAACGAACCACTCCTTTTTAGGGTTTGAATTTTAAACTAAGCTGGACTCATCCGAAGAATGAGCTTATAAAGAAGCAAATGTTATCCTCCTTAAGCTTGTCAAAAATAAAGAGGTACTTGCCAGAAATGGTGAGGGAAAAGAGAGAAAAATGAACCTGTTTGTTACATTTTGATTATTCGAAAAGCCATTAACCACTCTTGAACACGACACTTTTGTTCACCTGGGTTGGGAAAATCCTTTGCCTAACAGTTAATCAAACCATATTGAAAGTCTTCAGCCAGTTTTTGGGTATTAGCTTTGGGTCAATTGTCGCCAAGCCATCCGCAATGTCGTTATGTGTTCAAGAGGACAGTTCAAACAAACCATTCATCTACAAAATATTTGTATTCCATTTTGACCATCCCTGAGTCAGTCCTTGCCAATATATTTCTTCAAAACTTGATCTATGATTTCGTGTTGTGGGCTTGCCTACGACGGATCACTTTCTATCAACGACAACTCATTATCTAGGAAGTTGATCTAGAAATCATCAGTACCTTGAAATCTGCATGCCTCAATGGCAGGTTTCTCGCCTTCGACAACAGTTTGCATCATTGACCTTCGATTGAATGATTCCGTGACGTGTTTGACGTCAGCTTATTCATTCACATTTCATGGATTGTACTGCGTACTTTGAGGGCCATTGACATTACTAGTGGTTACTCTCACACTTGTTAACAGTTCACATTATTGACTGGTAATCAAGTGGTTTCTACCATGTTCGACTTCGACACATTCATTCACATGGATAGAATCGTACTAGTTCGAGAAGCGGAAATCAAGACCCTGGATCTAGTTTCTACCATCTAGGTGCGAGGAATTTTTTTAGTCATTTATACAGTGGACTATTCATAAACATATGGCTACGTCCATACTCTGTCTACACATGTCTATACTGTTAATGTATTTAAAAATCATTCTTGTATTAGAATAGTTTAAGTCAGTTTGCTAGTTAGTTTTGATCTGAGTATGGGAATGCCTACCTTAGTGATGATATGTCTACATATATATATTTTGCATTGAATGTTTTTACAGGTTTCGACTGGGGTGTCCATAGGATGATCCTTGAAATGATAAAGTACTTCACTCTTCATACATGACAGACTCTATCTTCATTCATTACAGACTTCGCACTTTAGGGGGAAATCTGTTGCACTGAAAATTGTGACATTGACATTATGCTATCTGTATGAGCTCATTATCACTCATACTTTCCTCCTTTGCAAGTCTAAAAAATCAGTTCCTCACGTCAAGCCTTAAAATAAGAGAAAAGCTCTCAAAGTCTCTAAAAATCTGGTATCACACTTTCTCTTTGTCTTACCTGCGGTCCTGCACCTAATGGTCATGTCTCATGTGTACCTGACCGCACTTTGTATGTGTTAAAGAGTGCAGACCCCTATAAAAGATTAAAAAGGCGCAAGTAAACTCAAAAATCTCACTTTCAGTCATTTCTAGAAGCCTCTGGAAGGAATCTTGTTGTGGCAGAACCGCTCTTTTCAGGGTCATGTATCCCATGCCTTAAGGAGCTAACCCCTTGATATGAGGAGCTTATCCCTTTGAAGGAGGAATCTATCCCTTCATAATTGGAACTATAACCTCCTCTTTTGCACTATAAAAAGAGGCATTGGGCAGCCTTAAAGGGAGTTCAAGCTTTAGTGTTATTTGAGGTAAAGTGATGTTGGAACTTAGACTCATTTAGCTAAGATTTTATGAGGAAAGATTACATACCTGTATGTGTCTATGTTGGAAGAGTGCAAGACCTGTTAGAGTAGAGGAAATTCCTGCTTCGAACCCCGGAAGGACCTGTTCAACATCAAGGCTGAAAAGGTTGTAAGGTTCTTCTACTATTTTAAAGTTAATACAAATAAGTTTGTTTTTCTTAATAAGCTGTCATTTGATTGTTTATTTTATGGATTCCTTGATCACCATAATAGATATGACTTATGAATATATGCTATGCAGGTGCTATTTGATGTTCGTTTGTTTGTGATTGCAGATTTTCGAGGATAACTCTTTCGGGCAACTGAAGGACGACTACTACAAACAAGTGTTGGATCGAGGTAGGATCGTAACACCTTTGTAGCATTTACTTATAAATCGTGATATATCTAGAGAAAGATATATTTAATTGTCTATTTGTTGCTAGACTATCTTTTGATACTAGGGAGATCGATCTTGTCCGCAAGATCGATTTATCTGGCCAACAATATGTATGCTATTTTCTTATCTAATATGTTTTATGTTTTGGCATGTTCACTAACTTGCTGAATCCCTTAATTATCTGCCTGTGACCATGAAATTAAGAGGAAACAACCACTCCTCTTAAGAAGGTGTGGTTTGGTACACTTGTGCACCAAATCCACCTACATAGGATTGGTGACTCCACTAATTTTATTTCCAAGTTTATGTGGTTGTGCCTTTTGCAGAGACTTATTTCTTTACTCTAGAGTTTGGCTTGAACAACCCCTTTTCTCTCCTTCTCTTCCTGTTCACCTCAGTGAGAGGCCAAGGCTCAGAAGCTCCTAAAATTTCTTTACAGGAAACTCGTGCGGATTTTTCATAGATGGATGCGCCCGACCGCACGTGTTCAGTAGTGACCCATGCACAGACTTCGCGCCTGTGTGAGCCTTTTGCGCACGGAAACTAGAGGTAGAAAATTTCTACTATTTCCCTTCATTTCCTGTTTGTAAAGTGACAAGCAACCCATAAGAAATCTTCCAGCACTGTTTGAGGTGTCTCGTGACTTGTTAAAACTCACTCTTGACTACATTTAAGTAGGTTAGGTGTTAGTTTTAAAGATTTCAAGTTTATTTTCGCAAAGTAAACACATATTTTAAGTAGGGGGCAATTAACTTGCATTTTGGAATAATTTAGGTTTTGCGAATCTAGGCACCAAAAAACACATAGGTAATTAGCCAAAGTAAGTGGCCCCAGTCCACACATGCTTAGCTAAATATTTTTCATTTTCCTAGTTTAAAAGTCATTATTTTAGTTCAATTTTTGGCATTAGGATTTGGAAATAAGATCAAATTATCCTTAGAGAGAAAGTAATATCTACTGCCTTTTCACCCTCGGGTGATCCTAGGCAAGCATATGAACACTCTTTGCTGATAATTCACCATATCCATATAGTTGATCATTTAGATTAACTAGAAAAAATTGTAAGCAGCCCACATCCGCACATGTTTTTCTTTTGAGCAAGGAACAACCAAATGTAGTTTAATATGGGATTTTGAAAAGGATCACTGCGTATCCACATGTTCAAACTATGCACTTGTTCACCTCTTTCTCACACACATTCACACCTTAATTGAATCAAAGCCACATAAAACTAACTTAACTAAATTCATTAAACTCTCCCCATAGGGGCCACAAGAGAATTTATAGTTTAAGTTAGGACCAAGGGGGTAGGAACCCAATAAGCCGCCTTGGTCAGTTTACATCTTGAAACATAGAATTTTAATTTTTAGGGAACTTTTAAATTTGTCTATCCGCCCATGGAAAAGAAAACCCGAGCGCCACAGAGACTCGATTCAAAGGGGGTTAAGCTTAGGCCCAGTGCGTGCAGTATTATTCCGGGCTACCTGACCCGTCTAATAATCGGTACTGGTAGCTGAATTACCAAGAAGCTCAAGACTCGAACGCTCACGTGGGATGATGGTACTTAGTGGCAAAAACTAGGGCATCCTTCCCTATAGGTGATGGTGCAGGCAACACTAGATCCTCTACCCTGACCTTGGTCGATTTTATTCGGTTGACTAGGGGCATCGCCAGTTATTTCGAGACGTTGTGCCAGCATTCTCAAGATATCTTCTCAAGACAAAATTACATTTTAGCGTGTGAGGACGATTAGTTCTTCTAGGATTTGAGTATCATATGAAAAAACAAAAAAAACCATTTTTTTTGATTGACTGGTCACATAGGATTAATCTAAAGAGAAAATTTATCTTTTATTTTCGCTTTGTTTTATGAATGCGATCAGATTTTTTCTTTTATTGTAATCTCCATCCTCTCAAATATTTCCAAAACAATACCTAGTCAACGACAGAACGGACCCAATGAGACCTCGTCAATCTATACGTCTTTTGGACCTTCCCCCATTATCGGGAGGGGTTCCAAGTATTTCTCCATTTAGGTGTCAAAGACGGAACACTGCCACCCTTATTGGTTCATCCTTTGTTTGGGCATCATTAGTTGGGAACCGTCGTCGGCCACCCAACACCACACTGGTGAACACCTCCACAGGGTCACCACATACCACTCCTCCCACAACCCCTAGGGGACAGAGGAGTGCTACCCTTTCGGGAAGCCAGGTGAACTGACAACAGGGTGTGTAGCAGAAAAACCCTATACCCAACCAGAACATTGTGTTTACATAGGGTTCAATGACTACCAACTCGAAATAACCTTTCTTAGCTTCATTAAATTTACCAGATTTAACCAAGTTAACAAATGACCCCATTGCACACAACCCTACATGGCCACCCTGTAATGTTCCTAAATTAGCTTAAGCTAATTTGGAACATTAATTTTGCCTTATTTATTTTGTATTTCATGATTAATGAATAAATTGTAAAGGAGAATGTCTAATTCTCTTGCAAATCAAGAATAAATCAGTGCCTATGTGAAAAGAGACATATTGAGGCCATTTGAATAAAATCTTGCAGGTGTGAAAGGGCCAGGACCACCAAAGGAGATCCTATTTGACCAAGTCAACAACGCTGTCTAGGTTCATTGAACCTCCTTGATGGACTACGCTGTTCTAGAAGGGGTTTCCAAGTGTGAAAGGAGCCAAAAGATGAAGTGGTTTAGGGTTTGCCAAGAGACTCAAAGATTATAAAAGGGAGGAGAAGGCTCATGAAGAGGTTGTTGATCATATTTCATTTTCTGAGCTTGCTAAGGCAACTCCATTTCTCTGCACTGTTTAGCAAGAGAAAGAGAGGATCTCCTATTTAGGAATCCTCTATCCTTCCTTGAGTAGCTCTTGGAGGGAAGTGTGCTAGATTGAAACATTATCTGGTTGGAGGAAAAGCTATGCTTGCATAGACAATGCTGGCTCACTGAGGGTTTTGCTGCTATTGTAAGTGTAGTAAGTGGGGTTCTAGATCTGCAAGGATCTAGTTGTTTTTGGAGTCTCCTCTCAGGGAGGGTGTCTTGTGATCACCCAAAAGAGGGTCTCTATTGTATTTTGATTCCATATCTACATATTTCCTCTGCTGAAACATTCTATTCAAGCTATTGCACAGTCTCCTTGATTAACTGCGATATTTACATGTGTTGTGTAATGCTATTTAGATTCCTTCCTTTGTAATATATCTAAGATGATTGAGGCTTGCCTCTCATCTTGAAGATTCATATTGTAGCTTGCTGATATCTATTGTTTATATCTAATATGTATCATAATGAAATTCATCTTCAGAAATTCCTGAAGCTTTCTGCAGTTCTGTGTATAAAAAGCTAGATCTACATTTTATTATGCAGTATTTTGATGAAATCCCAAGGGGATCTTGTAAAGAAGGATGTGTAGTTTCCAGATCTGGTATGGATCTAATGTTTCAGCCATATATATAAGTTCTAATATCTAACTGCTGAAGCACATCAAATAAAATGCTATACATTCATTTCTGCAACTTTTACATGCTTTGCAGCTTTTATTCTCGAAGAATTCTTGCTTCTTGCCTCATGTAATTTACTGTGCTTCTCAAGGAACTTCATTATAAGTCTGATTTTCTGCTGCTATACTAAAACACAAGTTTAATGGCTGATCTCTAGTGTCTTACAACAGAAACTGCGCAATTCCTGAAGAGGGGTTTCTCTTCCATTTCAGCTCTCTCCTTTAGCTGATTTTTAGCTAGTGTTGTTTGTGGGAGATCTGTTTAAGGTCTCTAAACTCATTTTTTTTTGCTAAAATTCAGCATGGAGGTCCCACACAGCCTAATATAGGGGAACCCAACCCTGGTCTGTGTTATTTTTGTAGTGGTTTTCTTATACAACGTTTCCCTTGAGTCTATTGCAGATTTTCCTGAAAGTGGAATTTCCCACTCCTTGCTTGTTTGGTTTTTGCTCCTATTTTGGGTCCATTCTTTAGATATGAAGATCTAAGGATCCCAAGGGCTGAAAAATCCAATAGGAGTGTGTTATTTCCATCCTTGCTGTGTTTCACCAACTTTCTTTAGACAAATTATGGAATGGGCCAGGAAGCCTCTAGTTCTCACCCTCTCTGAGCAGGCCCCAACTGTCACAAACATCCCTTCGAAGGAAATCCCCATTGCAAAGCCGATGGTGATGACTAGGAACACCAATAGAAGAGGAAATAAGGTGGAGAATCCCACCACGCAACGAGAATCATCACCCTGCGCCATATGTGACGTAGTAGGCCACCCTACCCACATCTTCCCAGAGCTGGACGAATTAAAATCGCTCCTTAGCTCTGTGGTAGAGATCGTGGCAACAAGTTCCCGTAAAAAGGAACCTGCCACCAAAAGTCAAGGCAAAGCATTGTGTACAAATCATGCATGCACTATCTGCAACAATTATGGACACTATACCCATCATTTACCAGAGATCCCGCGATATAGGGATGCTTTACCATTGAGTAATCCTATCAAGAGGATCCCTCCATCCAGTCAGCGGAGATGAGCCTCGCGTCATTCTATACCTGCAGGAGGAAGGATAGTCACCTGAAAGACTCCCGTTCATCTTCTCCCCTCCTATCATATGCTACACACTGTGCGATGAACGTGGCCACTACATTGAGGAATGCGTATCCTTGGAACTCATCCACAGGTGGTATCTAGTAGAGCACATTTACTTTGTTGGTTTGTGGGCAGTGCAATTTACTTGTCCTTTAAGGGATGACAATCACATTTTAGAATAGTGCCATTATATCCTCTGATTTTGCTTAGCACTAGCTAGTTTTCGCTCAACCATACTCCACCTCTCCCAAGAAGATGGCTCTGACTCTGAATCCATGAACAACTCGAGAAATCAAGAAGATGTGACGAGTAGATCCATTCTCTTTTTGTTAGCTGAAAAATGACCAAATGGGGAACCCTTAGTCACATCGAACCACCCTCTGTAGAGAATACCAACATGTGCATTGTGTAAAATGCCCAATCATGTGGTCGCCACTTGCCCTGACCTAGAAGCGCTACGCCGCTGGTACCTAATCACACCATCAAACGAGCAGGATGGGAACCCAATATCTAGGATGTTTTTCCTAGTATGCTGAGGTAATCACCATGAGCAGAGCTGTACCTATATCTCACGAGTACGTCCTCTAATCAAGATGATACATCTATTAGAGACGAAACGCCGGGACCTTATCAACCCGAAAGCTAGTGACCAACATGGAAGGCAGAATGCCCCTAGGCAATCTACTCCATACCCATGTCTGCGTAATGGGAAAGTTAGTAAGGTGCGCCAACCAAGCATGACCCAAGTTCAACTTAGGATAACATGCAGACTATGAAACCTGATCCACCACTGGGACAATCAGTGCAAATAATTGAAGCACCTCAAAAACAATTTTCACATAGTATCTTCTCTCCCGCAAAGACATCTCCCTAACCAAGAGAAGATCGCACACAAATAATTCTGGATTTGTTCACACTTCCATCATATAATAAAATGTGATCATCTCCTGAAGCTTAGAGTGGAAAGAGCGGCGTTAAGTCTACACTCCTCAAGAGAGCGAGACATACCCAAGCCAAAAACTCGGAAATGGAAGTAGAAGACCTCCTACTCTACGTCTGATCCCTTCCAAGCATCCACTTCTGGGATGAAGAGTAGTGTTGATTCCCACAAAATCTAATCGGTTGGCACAATGGTACCATGCACCATTTGCACCAGCCATAACCACAAACCCGAGGCACACCCGCTAATGGAAACATTCAAGTGCCTCTATATCAGACACAATTTCCACCTGCCGGAAATTGACCATCCTAACGAGGGATCTAGCCTTGCGCTCACGCAAGATCCCATCACCAAAATTATTCCCCCACCAAATGCCAATGACACGATAAACCATATACGATTCATATCATCATGTACCAAAACTATGACTCGGGTTGTCTTCTCATCTGCCATAGGTGTCGAGTCAGCTGCAAATACGAGAGTAGTTGTACCTATGACAGTGCAAACCCAATCTGTATGCACTTTGTCAATCGCATCTGGTTCCACCACGTCGACAATGGAATCCTTTTCATGCATATCAATCAGCTCCGTAAAGACTTGAACGTATTCTGCACAACCTTGCGTAGAATCAATCCCCCTTAGGATCCCTATTCCATTCGAATGAGGACATCCTAGAGGCCATGACAGAACCAGATTATCCATGGGATGCAATGCATCACCGCTCGCTTTTTCTACCACAAAAATTTCAGTCTTGACAAGACAAAAGAACAAGAGATTTATGCGATTGAATCGAAAGATTTCCTCCCCTCAGGGAAAGCTCATTGGTTCAACAATGCCATCCCGACGCCCGATTCGTTCAAGGAAGGAAACATGTCAAACATCTCACATACTGTCAAGGTGAACATATCCCAAAATCATGGGAAGGTCGAAGAAATCCATCTAGGGGCAACATGTTCTCCAGAATAAATAACCTCTTATACCCAATTTCTACAAGAGTTTAGATATATCTTCGCATGGGACTACTCAGAAATGCCTGGGCTCAGTCCCACTATTGTAGAGCACCATATTGACATCTGGCTTGACATACCTCCAATACACTAGAAACAACATCAACTACACCCATCAAAGGTAGAAGAAATAAAATGAGAAATAAACAAGCTTCGCAAAGTCGGGTTTATCTACCCCATCGCTTACACATATTGGGTTTCCAACCCTGTTCCCATCATGAAAAATAGGGCACCGTACGTGTTTGCATCGATTTTCGCGGTTTGAAAAAAGCATGTCCTAAGGAAAATTACCCTACCCCATTCATTGACCAAGACATCGATGCTTGTGTGGGTCATGAGGCCCTCTCATTCATGGATGGATTATAGAGGTACAATAAAATTCAAATCTGTTGCACCGACCGGTACAAAACCGCGTTCACTAACTCCTAGGGCACATTCACATACAAGGTAATGCCATTTGGCCTGAAAAACACAGGAGCCACCTTCCAAAGGTCCATGAATTACATATTTCATGATTTGGCACACCTTATCATCGCCTACTTGGACCACCTAACCGTCCAATCAAAGAAGTGCTCAGATCATCTTGAGGATTTGCGACTGGTATTCCAACGATGCTGGAAATACAACCTATGCTTGAACCCGTTCAAGTGCATCTTTTGTGTCACAACAAGAATAATTTTAGGTTTTATCGTGTCCCAACGAGGAATTTGAGTGGACCCCCTCAAGGTTCAAGCCATCAAAGAGGTACCTCCACCTCGAACCCTCAGGCAACTACAAAGCTTGCAGGGGAAGGCCAATTTTCTGAGATGTTTCGTCCCAGATTACACCACTTGCGCTCAAGGGTTCCTGAGCCTCCTTCGCTAGGACAACCCATTCAAATGGGATGACCACACCCAACTAGCGTTTGACACGCTGAAAGACACATTATCTTCAACATCGCTCATCAATCCCCCAGACTATGAAAAATATTACATCCTATATCTATCAGCATCCGAGACCTTTTTTGCTAGAGTGTTGATCCAGGAAGGCCCAAATGGGAAGGAGACGTAATATACTATGTCAGCAAAACCATATCAGCCCCAACATTAAGTTATGAACCCGAGGAAAAGACTGCCTTAGCATTGATTCATGCAGTCCAAAAGCTTGGCCATTACATCATCTTAAAGACCACTACAGTCATCGCAGATATTAACCCCTTCAAATATCTGCTCACGCGCCTACTGAACTACAAATATGCCCACTGGATAGTCATTATCCAAGAATACAACTTACAGTTTCGCTCCCCCAAGATAAAAAAGGCGCTAATCTTAGCATAGTTCATTATGGACCTCCCAAGTCATACCAAAGGATCACCAGTAAACGATTCGCTACCAGATGAACATATCTTCCTCATAGAAACCAACGACCCTTGGTACGGAGATATCCTCCTCTTCTTACGAACCCTAAAGTTCAGACCCCACCTCACTTGAGACGACCGTCAGTGCATTCACCATAAGGTCTCCCGATACCTCCTTATGGGAGATGTCTTATACTGTTGGGGCATCAACACCATTTTACGTTGATGACTTACTCACGACCAAGCAGAACAAGCCCTTAATGACTACCACGATGGATCTTGCAGTGACCACCTCTTCGGGATGGCCACCGCCTAAAAATCCCTACAACTAAGATATTTCTGGCCCACTTTGTTTTGCTACTATATCACAACAGTTAAGAGGTGCGAGCGATGTCAGCGCTTCGCTCATAAGGCAAGAGTCTTTCCTTCTCCCTTGCACCTTGTCATCGTCGCTGGTCCCTTTCGCAAATGGGGGATCGACTTCATGACTTGCAACCCAACATCATCGGGCAATCACAAATACATCATCGTGGCTGTCGATTATTTCACTAACTGGGTAGAAGCTATGCCCACATATGACAACATCGCAGAAAATGCTGCACGATTTCTGTTTAACCATGTCATTGCCCGATTTGAAATTCCCAAGGAGTTAGTCTCCAACCATGGGAAACACTTTGAGAATGAAGTTTTCTAGGAGATGTCTTGTTAGAGTGAATTCTAATCGCAAGCGTATGAAAAAATCTCACTTTAGATGTGCATAACAAACAACCCTAACATCAAAAATGGCTGTCAATTTCCTTAGATATGCAGTTAGTGATTAGAATAAATGCTACAAAAATCCAGATCTATGCAGTTAAATACATTAAACAACAAATAATAAGAAAGAGTTGCTCCATGCATCCAATGAACAAGACCATATTTTTTAAAGAATTTTTTGTATTATGACACCTGGGAAGGGAACATAGAAAGATGATACCAATCCCCCTCAATGGGATGGGTTCTTTTATGTCCTCAATGTTTCAGATCTAAGATATCTCTCTCTTGATGGTGCAGAAAACCCAGACAAAAATGAAACTCAAAGGGAGCTCACAAGAAAAAAATAGGAAAATATGACAATGATGGAGGATCAAAGTCAAACTAAAAGTATAGATCCAGAGTGATATTTAAGCAACAAAAGGTAGTGAATGAATGGAGAAACCCTTCTATTTATAACAAAATATTGAGTTAGTCTAGATATTGGTGCATAATTAAAATATTATTAACCAAATCTAGATCCAACTTTTATGGAATATTTTATTATTTTTGTTGGAGGGAAAAAGAATTTGAATTTGGTCAAATCCCTTTATTTGTAAATAATAAATAAATAAATGATTTATTTATTATTTTAAGAATTTGGTTGAGTAATAATTAAATAAATAATGATTTTTTCAATTATTTATAAATGATTTAGTCAAATTTAACAAGGAATATTATTTAAATAATGTTTTAAATAATTATTCCTAGAAAATAATAAGATAAATGATTATTTATCTAATTAATTTTCCTGTTTTGGGTTAAATATGATGAGGAATATTAATTGAACCGTGGTTTATTTTTTTATCCCTTGAGGAAAATCAAACAAATAAAGATTTATTCAATTTTTCCTCATGGGGTTTCCTGTCTAGACCATAAACAACTTAATAAATTATGGATTACTAAGTTATTTTTCATAATGAAAGCAATTTTACTAGGGTAAATTGGTCTTACATGGTGTACTTTGGTCCATCTAATAATAACAGGTTATATGACCAAAAAATGGTGTAACATATTTCCCCTGAGCGTGCGAGCGTTAGGAGCTAATCATATGACCCAAGTACGTTGTAAGAACTCAATCACTAGACACCGAAAGGGGAGTCAGAGAGAGAGAAATATAGGGTAGACTAAAGTGCTAGAGGACAAGACTCTGAGGAGGCGAGATTTACAGGTGTGACAAGTCTCTTTTATGAGTGAGTACCTATTCTACATGAGGCGGGGGAGGCATACCTATTCCTGCCAAGATAAAAAAGTAAAAATAATAATGATGCATCCAGTAAGCAAGGGACTAGACTATATAGTACATGCTGGCATAAACATGGGCCAGTTAAAAAACATGATAATGGATCCCACATACATAATATGCCTGGGACAAAATCCATAACTTATATAATAATATCTGAGTACATGAGATGTAATTACAACCAAAAAGTCCCTGTAAAACAGGAACAAGCTCTAAAAATATGAATGATACATGAAAACTAAAAAAGGTGCTGCAAGCGACTGAGGCCAGAACCATCAAATCTATGGAGCTGCATCCAAGGCTGTAGCAGAGAGGTCATCTGGGCATGTGGGGGGGGCTAACTAAAGGGCCACCCCCTCATGAGGTCTGAAACATCTCACACACACTCGGGAATCACTGTTGCAATATGCTGCATCACTAAACCAGCAAGTATACAGAAGTCGATCATGCCATAAGGAGCTGGATCTAAGAAACAATCAAGTCAAAGGGCAATAAAGAGTCCCTTTTCCTAATCTGAGGCACCGAACAAGAGTGGAAGTTGGAACCAAGGTACACTGCCCTCTAGACCTGTCTTCTGGAATGAGTAAGTTGATGTCGATAGAAGGAGGTCCGCCATAGGTGAAGCGATAAGGGATCCTCAACTAAGGCACGAGGGATAATAGTAGAGCGACTGATATATTGACACTATGGATGATGGTGGAATGGGGGGTACTGAGTAGCGGGCTGACGACTTCCCTTGTTAGAGCATAAAGGGCATGGACGACATGGCAGCTACTGACTTGACATCGGAGGGGCTAGGGGACAGTATGATTGAAGGTTGAAATGTGCGACACGAGAGAGGAACAAAGCAATGAAGGATCGAGGACTGTAGCGGGATACAACGAGACTCGGGATAGATCCCATGGATGTGATTATGAATAAACTCGAATTCTCTAAACAAGGGCGACTCGATGATGCTGCCACACAGAATAGGCTCGGTGGGGACCATAAAAACATGAGTACAAGATGGTTACTTACAATGAAAATCGACATGAGCATGGAAAAGTATGAAGGCAAAGTGGTGCCCCAAGCACAAGTGTTACAAGTGAAGAAGTTCAATTTTGAGGAGTGGTGAAGTGACCCTTCTTGGAAAAATATGTGTCCGAGTGAAGTATCAAATCTCAAAAAATGAAAGGATAAAAATTTCAGAGCTCGGTGAGAGCTTTCCGATGGTGCTGATGGTTTGTCAAACTGAGCTACGGGTTGGTTGTAGTTAGTGAAAGAAAAATATGGGGTTTCTCTTTTAATAAGGCATTTTCCCTCCAATTTGATTCATTTGCAAGTGTAGCTGTTGTGAATGTAGAGAGGAGAAAAGGCCCTAAATATTGCGGTGATGGTAGTGAACAAAGAAACCGTTTGAATCGAGATCCGTCAGTTGCAGGTAAGAGGCCTAATGCTACTCTTTCAATTCAGTGGATTAAAAGTTTAGTTTAGGCACCCAGAGCTCAGGAACAGATCCCTACTCTTCTTCACAAACGGGTCACACTTTTTGGGGCATTATCGGCGACCTGGATAGCAGGTTTTGGGCAGAAAACTGCGACCTATCCGAGGAATGGCCCGAAAAGTGTGACCTATCAAAGAGAGGGATTTTGGTGCTATTTTTCGCCGAGAGCCGGGTTTTTATGGTTATGATACAATATTTCCTTTCTGTACACTGAAAAAATGATGGTTTTGTGCAGATATGGCAGAGTTGAGGATCAACTGGAGAGAGAGAGACCTGGACACATTACGGTCTGAGATTCAGGAGGATCATGGTATCTACACTGCATTGACTAGGTTTAGGGTCCTGAAGTTTGTGGAGAACCCTTTGATGAGAGCCAGAGAGCCCTTGTTGGCCTAGATTGTCAGCTATTGGGATCCAGATCATGAGATCTCTATAGTGCAGGGGCACCGGATCGAGCTGACTATCTGGGATATATATTTCCTCACTAGTCTCCCGCCACTGGGATGGTGGGAAACACATAGCCAGTGTTACTGCAAGGGTAGAACGTTATGGATTTTGTAGAGCGCCACTATCGACCGGGTCTCCATGTGAAGGGGACATAGATACCAATCAAAGATCTAGAGAGGCTAGAGACTCGTACTGTGGCTGCAGCGGTGCTGCGTATCTTGGGAAACCGGGTGCTCCACCACATCACTGGGGGTCAGATGATGCTTGTTGAGAGTGCGTTGAGTGGGACCTAATATGTGCCCAAATGATGCTGTCATCGTTTAAACGACAGTTATTACTATGCAAGCGACAGGTGAACTACGACTATGCATATGGCACAATTCTATGCTCGCTCTTCTTTGAGAAGATATCGACACTTCAGAATCGCATGCAGATTTGGGATGGGGGCTCGCGAGAACCCAGGATACATTGTTGGGATGGCTACTATGTGTAGGGGGAGGTGGGGAAGTCGGATGGGTGTTCCAACCTGAGTTTTTCACTCATTGGGATTAGATTCCACTGTACATAGACGACTATCCATATACTGGGATGAGTTATCATGGGAACCCAGACTTGCCACTGCCGCCAGGTCGAGCATGGGGGACCGATGGTAAGTGACAAGCTGCTTATCTTTTATGTGCATTGTAAAGTTTCAAAATATTGTATATAGTACTGATTCATTTGCTTTTTATATGCAGATACAACACTGATGAAACCGGCTGGGTATTTGGGGTGCCCTACAGTATCAGGAGCTGCAACACCTAATGGGTCAAGGGATCCACAAGATGAGGATGCAGTTGCCCTCTGAGAGGACATCCTCGTAGATGTGAGAAGCTACTGACTGGTGTTTTAGAGTGCAGCTAGCAAGATCTTGATGACTAATAGATAAAGCCATGTATTGGTTTACCCTCGGAGTGGCGAGGGGTCATGCGGCACATGGCGATGGCCGGACAAGGGATGCACGATCTACGAGCTGCCAGAGCCGAGCCATTGGCCCGGGATCCTCCAGATAGTGATAGGGGCATGACGTGCCCCCAGTTTTGATTTTTGTAACATCCTATGGGCATGTCATATGTATTATATTTGATGGACTCTAAAACATTTTGTACGACACATATAATGGATATGCATCATTTTATGGTGTAGTGTTATTGTCTTGTTTTAAATGCATGCGATAAATGCCAATCTGGAATATTGTTTGCAATGCTATCTACATAGTGATTTTGTGCTCTAGGTACATCACTAAATGTAATGATTTCAAATTCACACATCAAAAGCTTCACTCATAAATATCTTCTAAAAATGATAGGATTATGCACACGATAAACACTATTCAATTACATGGCAAGAAATAAGGAATCTAAATGAACATGAAGGTGAAGGATGCGATGGGAAAGGGCATCGACTAATAAACCTCTCACTGCATCATATTCGGCCTGGTTATTGGTGGCAGTACTAATGCATACGAAATTATAAAGGAAAAGTGAGTGCAAGGGGGTAAAAATGGCCCAGGTTGCTGAGGCTAGATTCTGGGAGTAGCGACTTGCACCATCGGCATAACCGATATATGGTGTGGACCCCCATCTGAATGGTGTCACAAGGAAACAAATGAGAGGATGATGAACAATGCTAGCAACTGAACGCAAGGTAGAAATCAAACAAGTACTACTAGAGGGAGTGCTCTGGGTAGGATTTGTACCACCCGCACACTGCAAGGTGGATGGTGTGGGGGAGTTTCCTTAGGGGAAACTTGTGCTTAGGTTGCGAAAGTCACCATAGAAATGGATGGTTCCATTCCTCTTATGGGTGGGAAAGATGAAGTCAGGGGTGGAAAATGCTTCCATGATTTTGTCATCACAACAGAAGATGGGGTGACTGGTGGAAGGGTAACCGCATGACACATAATAGCTACCTAACTCATCATCATGAGAAGAAAGGTTCACATGCGCATGGTCATGGTGGGTGACAAAAGAAAAAGAAGATAAGGGATCCACTGATGTTGAGCCTAGGTTGATCATTGAAGGGAGTTCAAGCGAAATAGAAGTGGAAGTCCTCGAGGGGTCTTCCACTGTGGATTTCATAGATGATGACAAGTATAGGATAGTGGCCGAAGAATCCGTCATATCGACATCGGGAGGGGGAATTTCAATGGGAGCAGATGTATCCTTAGGTTGGGCCGAAGCATACTGTGCAAGTACAGAAGAGGCGGACTTGTTCTATTCAGTCTCTTATTCCTAAACTACTTCCAAACAGGGAAAATTTTAGGGGCTAATATTCGCAGGAGGGCTAATTTTCCATGTTTTTTCCAAAAAAATATTCTTTAATTTCCATTTTTTCTAAAAATGATTCGCCCACATTTTATAGTATTAAATAATTTTACCTTAAAATTCGCCAAAATTTTATATACACTAATATAAAATCATTAGAAATATAAATATTTTTACAAAAATATTTCCAAACATTTTACAATTTTCATATTAGAGACTAGTAAGATTCGCCAAGGTTTCGAAACTTTAAGGTAAACTTCCATCCTTAAAATTTTCCTTGCTTCCAAAGAGGCGTGGTAATGCTTGAGGCAGGGACAAAGGTGGGTATAATGGCCATGGAGATCACACAAAGCACAGGTGTGGTTGGTGTGAACAATCTTGGGGTTCGTGGCTGCAGTCGGTAAAGTAACAGGGGCTTCAGGGACTTTAGACTCAGAAAACACGACATTGAACATGGTTTTGATACAAGGCAATTCAAGAAAATTATGGGTGACATGACCGAAAAAATCACACAAAGCACACAGACGGGTACGCTTTAGAGGTTTAGGAAGAGCAGGGGTTGTCTGGGCGGCCTTGTCCTTAGGTGCCTTCTTGCAAGTTTTCCCCCCCTCACCTGAGGTTTTCGCAACAGGAGTAGGTTCCTGTTGAGGTGGTTAAGGCGCAAAAGAAAAGGGAGGGGTCATGGCGACTGGTTGGACTAGGGTCAAAGCAGTATAAGGTTTGGGTTGACCAGGCGAGATAGTGGCTGGGGTATTAATGTACCAAACCAGGATCCCTAGGGTCCTATTAGGAAGGGAAAAGGTTGCCATAACAAGTATCAAAAATACTCCAGGAGGGGGAGCAAGAAACAATATCTGACCGGAGGGGTAATGGCCGGATGGGAAAGATCCAAGATGGTTAAGGCGAGGGAGAACAATTCCAGGAGGGTTAATAGGATCATGGACACCATTTTCAGATGAGGGGCCTTGAAGAGAGGGTCCTGAAGGCATAGTCGAGGTGCTAGGAGCAGGTTGAGGAGGGCAGGGTTGCTAACTAGTTGAATCGGTCCATTTGAGGTTGGACCGAGACGATTGCATCATGCAAAAATTCGACGAGATAGGGTCAGATATAGGAGGAGGGAGACCAGGGAATGAACTAAGAAAAGAGGAATATTTATAGACTTTGGGTGAGACACTAGTCGGAGGTTTGACTATTTTTTTATTGGCCACCAAAGAAATGATGGACTCAGGGGAGGTCTAAGACTTCGGTTCGTAATATGTCAATTGGTCGATGGTGACGATATTTCCATTGTGAGGAAAGCACATCTTATGGTGAACCGTAGATGGGACAACATACATCGCATAAGTGTAGCTACGACCCAATATAATTTTGTAGTCTAAGGGGCCATCAATGACTTCTACGTCAACACAAACAGTCTTGCCTGCAAGAGTAATAAGAAAATCGTGGAACATGCTAAGGGGTTGGGAAGAGTGGCCATCCCATGCTCGGAGGGTGATAGTGAAAGGGGCTAACTCAGGAGATCCGAGTTGCTTCCAGACCGAATCAGACATCACACGGGTGGATGCCGCCTTGTCAATGATACAATGGGAGACATCGTCATTCCGAATCTTGACAGGGATTTGGAAGGCGACGGAAGCAGTAAGGGGGGGGGATGTTCTGACTGGTCAACACCGAGGAAAGTCAAATGATCATCTAAAGGATCCACAACACCCATGACATTTATTAGAGATTTTATTTATGAAGGGAATGACTAGAGGACTTCTAACATTAACATGGTGGTAGGGGATTGCACCAAGTCATCTACTATACTATAGGAGTGGGAAGCTTTACCAGAAGCAGTGTTTTAGCATAATGGTCCCTTGGGGATCTTGGTATGATCCTCTGCCTTAGGCCAAGGGATCAGTAAAGGACCATTGGGTGTCGAAAGAGGCTTTGTGGGACCTGAATAAGGGGTTTAGGTAGCAGACGTAGTGGGGGGCTTGTTGTACTGACAAGACCGAGTCTGAAGGTTGAGGTCAACGCTAGTGGGTTGGTCAGAGTTCATCATGAGGATATGGTAATCAGAGGTACTAGATGGAGGAGGTTGAGTGGCCCCCTGAATTTCAGGGGCTTTGGTAGTCACATATCACTAGTACATTTGGCGAAAATTCCAACACTTGGTTCCGACACTTATGACCAAATGTCAGAAATTTCGCCAAATTTTTTCAATCCCGCCCGAAACCGTCGCTATACCGACGTCTAGAGAAATGTGTCGCAATACCGACACTTCGACAAAGTGTCACAATTGCAACGTTTGAAGGAAGACGTCGCAATTGTGACACTATGCCCCAAAGCATCGCTATTGCGACGGCTGCTTCCAAATGTCGCAATTGTGACACAATGTCTAAGTGTCGCAATTGCGACGTTTGGAGGCAGCCGTCGCAATAGCGATGCTTTGTTTGCGACACAATTTCTAAGTGTCGCAATTATGAAATTTAGAGGGATCCGTCAGTGACGCTCTGGCTGCTGTCGGTATAACGACACTTATATGCAATAAATGACAGTTATATGCCTTTGCAAAAATGGTCGGCTTACAGAGTAGCGCGAGGAGTAGTTAATGGAGGCACCTTTGCGATTGCGCATAATTTGGAGAGAAAATAGTAATAATGAGAGAGGCTCCTTTAATTACGTCTTTGATTTGTGAAGGTATGGATTGTCCAGCCTGCAATTCTATGCTGTCGAGAAAGACTTGCAATCCTCTGGAAACAAAACTGTTGTGAAGATGCCTGGCGAAGAAATGGACATCGGGTTCACGACTGTTGATGAACAGATCATAGTCCGGTGAAGAAGGCACCAAGGAGGGTATTCTCAGTGAATGAGGGATGTTGAAATATTAATTTCAACTACCTACCCTGTCCTCTAGCCGCTTTCTAAATATGTTTGAATGGCTCTATCAAACAACCGCTTTCTGAAACTGATGAACAATAAATTTTGGTTTTGAAATCACAATCCCTGCACACTTAAAAACAGAGCGCTGTATTGTTTTGGAAACAGAGAAATTTAATAGTAAACGCGGGAGATTTTAATTCAGAAGAACATGGTCCCACAGACCACAGACAAAATCAGCCATCCACGTGGAAGCAGGGGATTCAATCGCGTTATTTTTTGGCCCGTCTGCATTGTGGAATTCCGGACCCGAAACATTATAGGGCGGAATTAATTTGATTTTCGCGTCACAGTTTTCCTCCGTACGAAAAGCCAAAAAACAGAACCGAATTTTTATATGGCGTATTCTATGAATTTTTCGCATCACAAATTAGGGTGACATAAACAGGCTATTTTGGAACATGAATTTGTGATTGAAATCGGGTTTATTTTTTTTGAAGTCCGGACGTATGATATAGTTTTATTAATATTTTGTTATAAGTTTTGTTTCACCGCCCGATAGTTATTTAAACCATTGGCTCATATATAACATATGCGCATATATTTCACTTTGGGCATTTGTAATGTGGGCCCCGAATACTTTAAATAGGTACATATACATTAGACAGTTTAAAAGTTTTGAGGATTGCACCCCCGGTGCAATTGTTTGTTTATAAGATTATATGATACATGTGAGATACAGGTTTATTATTTATCATATATAAATAAATTTTATCAATATTGGACATTTACAATTTTATGAGGTGATTTTATAAGTAAATTCATAAATATCTCTTTTTAATCCTCATTTTACTCCATGAATATGTTTGGAAATGAAATTTCAATAGATTAATTTTATCCTAACCTATGTATCATCAATATTGTACATTTACATTCTTAATTATGAGGTGATGTTATAGGTAAATCCATGAATATCTCCTTTTAATCTTCATTTTACTCCATGAATATGTTTGTAAATGAAATTTCAATAGATTAATTTTCTTGCTATTATATGTTTTACGAAGATATGGTAAGGAATTCTCTCTTGTTCTTCTTAGAAATAATTATATATAATTTTTTTTCTTTTCAAAATAGATTAAAAAAATTATATGAGAAAAATTATTAATTCATCAATATGTGTGTGTGTGTGTGTTGTGAGGAATAATTTCATAGTTCAACTTAATGGTTCATTATATAATCATGTGATCATCACCAATGATATATCTTAAAAAGCCATTGAAAAGCCATGTGTACAAAATCGATGTATACTCTAGAGAGTGGTTCTCATATCACTATGTAAATTGTTGTATGCTACTTCAACAAAATTATAAGATAAACCGTAATACACATCATATATGCACCATAACAATTGGTACAGGGTAAAACCCACCTGCCACACCTTTGTACTTGATCCAATTTTCTCTGTCAACTCTTCTAGCTGTGGGAGTTTCCTCCAAGGATCATAATACCCCCAAGGCCTGTTATCACCCTAGTAATTCTCAGGTTGTGGGATAGGGATTTTTGTAGTTAAGAACACCAGGGGTAACCAAGAACCTCTTTGGGAATTCAAGATCTAGCCTTCTTGAACCCTAGAGAGGGATCTCTCTGTATGATTTAGCTTTGTTTTAGTAGCAGATATTAGGCTAGCTATGATTGTGTATTTGGGTTTGATTTTAAAATATTGGTGGGAATAAAGAGATTTCAAGGTAAACTAGAAGGATCTACCAGAATATTGGGCAATGGAGTCAAATCTCTAGGCAAGCAGAACTAAGAAATAAGGCTCAGAGATGCAAATGTGCTAAGGGCAAGATAGGTGACCTTCTAAGGCTATGTATAGGCTTGATTTGATGGAGTGGATGGAATCTGAGCAAAAGGGCACTTAAGAATCCTTAAGCTACAGATAAGAAGATTGAAGAAGGGGATCTAACTGGGAACCGTAGAACTTCCCATAAGGTTTTACGAATAGGCTATTACTGGCCTACCATCTTTAAGGATGCCAAAAAATTCGTGCAGGCCTATGATAGCTGCCAAAGGGCAGGATGCCCTGGGCAATCTGATGAAATGCCTTTGAACCCTCAACTAGTGATTGAACCATTTGAACGTTGGGCACTTGATTTTTTTGGCCCTATTATTCCTCCCTCAAACCAAAAAACATACATCCTAGTTGCAACCGAATATGTCACTAAGTGGGTCGAAGCAGAGGCACTTTCAAAAGCTACAGAGGACTCTGTAGTACAGTTTCTTTTCCAAATATTTGTGTGCTATGGTCTCCCAAGGGACGTAATCACAGATGGAGGACCACAATTTGTAGGTAATAAATTAGCCGAAACATTGCAAAACTACCACATTCAGCACAAGATTACAACTCCATATCACCCACAGGCCAATGGCCAAGTAGAGAGCACGAACAAAGTAGAAAACATTAAAATGCCAAGTAGAGAGCACAAACTATAGTTGTCTTGAGAAATTTTATTCACACTGAATACTTTGAACTACTTAAAAAGAGGGACAGCTGCAAAACAATTTGCAAGCTATTACCTTTTTACAAGCAAAAATAGAACTGATTATTCTAATTTGAACTGATTTTTGTTGTGCACTTTGGCCCTGTATTTTTACCATTTGAGGTAACAGTAAAAAATGAATTTCCTGTTTTTTATCCATTAAATTCACAACAGATCTGTGAATTCTTGCCACTTTTCTATAGAGGGGATCTTCATAGTCTTCAATTTTCTGTAACTTTCATCTACCTCTGTATACTTGGCAAAGTTAGGCTTGATAGTGAACATATGCCTGATCTCATTATCTAAAAAGAACAGATTTTCAAAATACTGAAGAAGTATTTTGCCTGTTGGTGATCCTTGAGGCAGTTGTTGTCTGGCTTGCTCTTTTGCATGATTTATGATTTTTAGATCATAATCTTTCTGAGGCATTAACTTGTCATTCAATGCGTGAATATCAGGCAAACCTGCTTCTCACAATGTTTTGTATTTGGCTAAAAATCTTGAGATGGATAAATTCATGTCTTTACACCGGTCCTCTAGATTACTCATTATGTTTCTTTTGTTCAGGACCTTTTTGATTTGAAGAATGGTTTCTGTTCTATCAACAATTTTCAATTCTTCCAACTCTTCCCTGGTTTTACTATTTAAAAAAGCTATGAGTTGGATTGCTTGGGCTGGTTTTTTGTCAATTTCCCTCTTAGTCTTGTCAATCTCTGCACTAGCAACTTGAAGTAACTCCCTCTGTTCATAAATTATCCGAATTGAAGGCCATTGAGAATGAATGCCATCAATAATTTTGGTCCATAAATGATTTTTTATAAAGGCCACTTGATCTGTAAGATTTACTTATGCTTGCAGAATATTTACCTGTTCTGGTAGTCGATCAACCCTTTTCTCATGTCCTCTAGAAGTAATCAAGGCATCATTTTTGGATTTTTCTAAATTTTTCATATTGGCTTTCAAACTAAGAATCTCTTTATCTTGGTCTTGTAGTGTTCTCCTGTGTGAGGATGAAGAAGAAGAGGCATAGATTAGAGAAGTAATTGGCACTGCAGTTGGCAGTACTCCTTTCGGTGCCAAGTGTTCTGCCAAAGTAGATGGTATAGCAGTGTTTACAGTGGGGATCACTGTAGGAATGACCATTGGTTGTGCTTTTCTTAGTTCTTCATTCTCTTTCATTAGAGATTCTATTTGACTTTCCATTGTTTTTATCTGATCTGTCATTTGATGTACAAGCTGCTTTAAATCATCATTCTTTGTTTTTTGCTGTAGAATTTATTTTGCTTGAGAGTTTTCACTCTGAGGCAACTTCAACTGTTTTCTAAGAGAAACTATATCCTCATTTTTCTGTTTAATTAAGACTTTTTCCCCTTCAATGTTGGCTGGGTCACCCCCTGCTTCAATCACTATATCTTCTAGTGCTTTTATTCTTAAATTATTAGCATACAGTGAGGCTTTGTCCAACCTCATTTGATTTTGGAGGTTGAGCACTGTTTTCTCAAGCCTAATTGATTTCATATTTTTACTGACAATTTTGGAATATAGAATTTCAGTATTGCTCCTATGAAATTCAATTTGATCTAATTCATGAATGGCATCTGCATCCAGTTCAAGATCTGTTTTGGAATAATCTGCCACTGATTTTGGCTCAGCCACTGTAGGCTTCAAGAATGACATTACCAATTTATTGGATGAATAATCAAATGTTGAAAGAAGCATGTCTTTGTTTCCAGGATTTTCCTTAAGAAATCTAGAATGAGCTTGATTCTTGAGCTCTTCATTCTTCTCTTTAATCTGTCTGAATCTGATCTGAATCTCTGACTCTGTATTGTTAGTTTCCTGAGAAGAAGGAGGCAAATCGATAGTAGCCTGGTTTTCCTTCATCACTGTATCTTTTTGTTGTGTTCCAATTTTTATATTTTGAAGCTCTTTTAATGTTTGAGTGACTATTCTTGTTGCTTCATCATTTATATCAATATTTACAGCCTTATCCTTTTCTTCTTCTGTTGACTTGCTTCTTTTACTATAAGGAGTTCTGAATTTGATGTCCTAAATAGTATCAGCTATGAAACTATCTCCTTCTCTGTCTCTTTTATGTACATTATCAGTATCTTTTCTTGTAGAAGCCACCTGTACTGTCTGTTTAATCTGTTTGACTTTGCCACTTTCTACCTGTATTACCTGTACTGCCTGTGAATCATCATCAGATAGGGTGTTTGGATCCCATTCAACTTTATTTACATATATTTCAATATGGGGCTTAGGATCATGCAAGTAAACAGGCAACTTACATTTTACCCTTTCTGCACTCAAAATACCTTGTGGGTCATACTTCCATGTAAAACTACATGGGAACTTATACTCTTTAATTTTGACATTTATCTCATTGGCAGCTTCTCTGTTATTCACAATGAATGCCCCAATTTAATTTTTCAGCTTAAATTGGGTCTTTTTCTTGAAAGCTATGAAGTTGATTTCATCTACATTCAATAGTTGTCTCAGATATTCTAAAGCAAATATTCTTGTAGTAACAAATCTGGGTAACTTATATGGGGCTAGGGATGAGCCATACACTCTGATTTCTGTATGATTTTTATATAAATACCAATCTCCAGTTTTGTAGCTCTCCGATAACTGCAGAATTCTTCTTGTCTCATCATTGATCCTAGGGATCTCCTCTTTTTCCAAGAGATACATAGCAGGGGCTATAAATGAGTCATTGAAATCTGTAAAACTATACTCTTTGTTCCATTTCCTTAGAATAGATGACCAAAATACTACTGATAGAACTTTTCCTTCTGCATCCACTTTCTCACATTCAATTGGAAACTTATCTATTTGATAATATAGGAAGAGGTGGAGTAGATAAGAGGAGTATCTGAAAACTCCTTCGTCTGGTAATCTGGATAACTGATAATGCATAATTTCAACAATAAATCTAGCAAAATTGAACTGAATGGATGGTGACTGACCAACGCTTAGAGTTGACAGAAAACCTAGGATAGCCACATCAATGAATTCATCACTGGTGTATCCTAGTATGAAGGAGAGCATTGAGACAATCTGTCTAGTTTCATATGGGAAATCAACGGTGTCGAAAGGAGGATTTAACTTAGGAATATCAACTTGATTTGGACAAAAATTCTGGTATGTTTTGAATCTAGTATTGAAATCCAAGTCAAGATATAGTTGGGTTAAATCTTCTATTTATAGGGAAGCAGAATTGGGGTCATGATTCATTTGCAGCATGGAATTTATCGACTGTTCGGTGATGTAAAACAGGATATCTTTTTCTTTGTTTACAATACATCTTTGTTCTGGCATATAATAGGCTTGGCATAATCTGATAAAGTCAGGAACAAAATGAGTGAGAGGGAAAATATATCTAGGCAGATTGGATTCCCAAATTGGAATATCTTTGTCACTCTTTTCCACTGATTTTCCATAGCAACAATTATAGACATCAAACAGGTTAAATTCTACATTAGGGTATAGTATTCTACAGTCCAGATCAACTAAAGGGTTGTTCTCTGGAGAAATGACTGGAGGCTGGACTGGTCTGACCACTTCTATAGAATCAGCCGTGAGTACAGGATTTGGTTTGTCGATTTTGAAGGACATAGGCTGAGGAATCTTTGCAGAAGACTTGTTTTGAGATTTTGGGCCTCCATTCTTGGGGGTTACCTGTTTCTTGGTCATTTTTAATAATGAACGAAGCAAGCTTAAATGGTTTGCTAAGTTCCTTTACGAGAAACAGGGGTTTCTTGGCGAATTTCTACTGAAAATGGGGTTTCTGAGCAGGGTTTTTAGGAAATGCAAGGAATTTAAAGCTCAGAACGTGTATTTAAAATCGATTTCAACAGCAAAATGGACCAGGGTATGGAAAAAACTACGAGAAAGGGAAATTAGGGATTCCAGGGAAATTTTGACAGAGTGTCCCCTGAAAAATGGACAATTTTTTGCAGTAACTTTGGTAATTATTTGAAATCGACAGGAATTTTGAAATCTCAAAGGGCAACTTCAAAGAAAAGTACCTGGAGAACCAACCGAATTCGGTTGAAGATGTTGCAGAGGTGCTCAGTCTTCAATTTTTTGAAAATGGCTTCGCAGAGGACAATGTAGTACTTTGTAATGGAAATTCAGGGCAATGGGCATCGAAAAATGGTACTGGTAGGTTGAAAATGGCTCTGCAAAGTTTCTGAGGGTTCAAACGGCGTGATTTTGAGGAAAAACGGTTCTGCAATGTTTTTATAGGTTTGAAGCGAAAAGGTGAAAATTTGAATGAAAAATATAATTTTAATGTATTAAACGATGGTATAACCATAGTTAAATGACATTAAACTCGGGTTAAACGGGTGAGGTTTAGGGAATACCGCCAGTGGTATTCGCGAGGGTAAATGGTGGTAAGAGGAAACTAGCTTTTTGAACGCGATACAACGTGGTGGCGACACGTAAGCGCGGGTGGTTTGGAAAAACCACCCATTTCGCGCGGCTTTGCCAAAACATCAAACGATTACTTTATGAGCGCGAAAATGTATTAGCGCCGTCGGATCTAGATTCAACGAGTGAACGGCCATGATCAAAAGGAAAGGTGCGGGGAAAAGGTAATTTATTGGGTTCACTTTGAGGCATTGATCTTGGGAAACCGTCGCTATACCGACATTTAGAGAAAAGTGTCGCAATACCGACACTTAGAAAAAGTTTCGTAATTGCGACATTATGCCCCAAAGCGTCGCTAGACGGCTCCCTCCAAACGTTGCAATTGCCTCCAAACATCGCTATTATATGTTTTATGAAGATATGGTAAGAAACTCTCTCTTGTTCTTCTTAGAAATAATTATATATAATTTTTTTTTTTTTCAAAATAGATTAAAAAAATTATATGAGAAAAATTCTTAATTCATCAATATATGTGTGTTGTGAGGAATAATTTCATAGTTCAAATTAATGGTTCATTATATAATCATGTGAGAATCACCAATGATATATCTTAAAAATCAACTGAAAAGCCATGTGTACAAAATCGATGTATACTCTAGAGAGTGGTTCTCATATCACTATGTAAATTGTTGTATGCTACTTCAACAAAATTATAAGATAAACTATAATACACATCATATATGCACCATAACAATTTCCATACAACTAATTTGTTTTAGGATACATGTGGCATTCTAGGGGTAAATTCTATACCAGCGTAGATCCATCTTAACTCCGGATCTATCAAGCGCCGAGAGGGATCAAATCTCTCGAGGTGCAAACCTTTTTTTTGAGTGCAAAACTTGAGAAAAGGTTTGCACCTCGAGATATTTGATCCCTCGTGGCGCTTGATATATCCGGAGTTAAGATGGATCTACGCTGGTTTCAGCCGTGTACTGCCAAGGAAAATCTATCGAAGATATGATTCATTTTATCAATAATATGTAAATATATCAAATATTAATATAATCATTTTAAATATGCTAAATATTTTTGAGATTAACTTGGTCATTTTAATTTTAAATTTTCTTACTTACCTTAGTTTGTTGAGATGATAAATATTGTTAATAACTATAATGATGAAAAATAATGAAATAATTTTTTTGAATGAAAAGTGACAATAATAGTGTTGAAATATAGAAAATGTGAATAATAAGAATGTACTCATGTTACAAATAGTCTTCATTGTGATCAATCTCAAACTATTTTCTTCTACTATTCTTATTGTCACCCTTGTTAGTTTTGTTATCTTTTCATATGAATTATATGAAAAATAAAATCTAAATCATAAACCAATTAAATCTTTAGCTCGAGATGTTGTAGTAAACATGATACCTTGTCTCTCTTGCTCTCCAATATTAATAGGTTAAATTACTATAACACAAAAATCAATGTACATTGTCAATAATTTTTTGTGCTTACACTAAAATCAATGCATATTGTTAATCCAATCACTTTAAAATTAATGTACCGTCATATATCCAATTACATCAAATCATAAATCAACATATACATTGAAATCAATGCATTTAATGCAATCAATCAAATAAGATTAGAAAATAACTTCCACATTGAAATCAATGCACCTAATGCAAGCAATCAAATAAGATTAGAAACCAACATCTACACTGAAATCAATGAATTTATCAATGCATTTAATGCAAACAATCAAATAGGATTAGAAATAATCTACATTGAAATCAATGCATCTAGTGGAAGCAATCAAATATAATTATAAATAGACGTCTAAATTGAAATCAACACATCCAGTGCAAGCAATCAAATAGTATTGGAAATCACCACCAACACTAAAATCAATGCATCTAGTGCAAGTAATCAAATAGCATTAGAAATAAACATCTACACTAAAATCGATGCATCTAGTGCAAATAATCAAATAGGATTATAAATCACCATCTCTTGTTTTTTGTCTCTCTATCTCACCCCCCTAAACACACACGCTCTCGCACTCCATATATATCATTCTCTTTGTCAATCACCCCCTCTCCCCATCTCTCTCTTCTTCACTCTCTTCACCTTCCATCTATATCTCTATCTTCCCCTTCTCTCCCTCTCCCCCCCTAATATCTCGCTTTCCTTCTTTTTTCGTCTCTCCCTCTCTCTCCATCTTCCTTATCACTCACTCTCTCTCTCTCTAGAAACCAACATCTACATTGAAATCAATGCATTTACTCAAAGAAATAAAATAGGATTAGAAATCACCATCTACACTGAAATCAATGCATTTAGTGCAAATAATCAAATAGGATTAGAAATCATCTACATTGAAATCAATTAATCTAGTGTAAGTAACCAAATACAATTATAAATCGACATCTAAATTAAAATCAACATATTCAGTGCAAGAAATCAAATTGTATTATAAATCACCACCTACACTGAAATCAGTGCATCTAGTGCAAGTAATCAAATATCACTAGAAATAAATATCTACACTAAGATCGATGCATCTAGTGCAAATAATCAAATAGGATTAGAAAATCACCATCTCCACTTATATCAATCCATCTAGTGCGAGAAATATTCTTCCCTCTCTCCACCCTCCATCCATATCTATATCCCCCGCCATCTATTCTTTTTTGTCTCTCTATCTCACCCCCCTAAACACACACACTCTCGCACTCCATATATATCAATCTCTTTGACAATCACCCTCTCTCCCTATCTGTCTCTTCTTCCCTCTCTTCACCTTCTATCTATATCTCTATCTTCCCCTTCTCTCCCTCTCCCCCGCTAATATCTCTCTTTCCTCCTTTTGTCCTCTCTCCGTCTCTCTCCATATTCCTTATCACTCTCTCTCTCTCTCTCTAGAAACCAACATCTACACTAAAATCAATGCATTTACTCAAAGAAATCAAATAGGATTAGAAATCGCCATCTACACTTAAATCAATGTATTTAGTGCAAATAATCAAATAGGATTAGAAATGATCAACATTGAAATCAATTCATCTAGTGCAAGTAATCAAATATAATTATAAATCAACATCTAAATTGAAATAAAAAAATTCAGTGCAATCAATCAAATTGTATTAGAAATCGCCACCTACACTGAAATCAATGCATCTAGTGCAAGTAATAAAATATCATTAGAAATAAATATCTACACTAAAATCGATGCATATAGTGCAAATAATCGAATAGGGTTATAGATCACCATCTCCACTTATATCAATCCATCTAGTGTGAGAATTATTCTTCCCTCTCTCGACCCTCCATCCATATCTATATCCCCCTCCATCTCTTCTTTTCTGTCTCTCTATCTTACCCCCATAAACACACACGCTCTTGCGCTCCATATATATCAATCTCTTTGTCAATCCCCTCCTCTCCCCATCTCTCTCTTCTTCCCTCTCTTCACCTTCCATCTATATCTCTATCTTCCCCTTCTCTCCCTCTCCCCCGCTAATATCTATCTCTCCTCCCTTTTTCCTCTCTCCCTCTCTCTCCATCTTCCTTATCACTCACTCTCTCTCTCTCTCTCCACATTTCGCTCTCTATGTCTTTATTCTTACCTCCCTATCCCTCCCCCTCCAAGTCCATCTCTCTTTCCCTCCCTCTCTCCACTCTCTCACATCCTCTCTCTTCCTTCCTCTCTTTCCCTTTCTCTCCCATCTCTGTCTCTCCCTCTCTCTCTCTCTTCACCCACCAACTATGTTACTATATCCCTCCCTCTCTTATTATATCTCCTTCTCCCCCCCTTATCTCCATCTCTCCTTATTTGTCTCTTTGTCTCTCCCTTGTTACTCCTTCTCTCTCTCCACTCCTCACTCTCTATGTTTCTTATTTCCTACATCTCTCCCCCTCCAACTCCATCTCTCTATCGATCCCTCTCTCCTCCTCTCTCTGTCTCTCCTAACTCCCTCTCTCTTCCTTGATCTCTCTCTCTTTCTCTCTTCCCTCCAATACTCTCTCTTCCTCCATCACTCTCCTCCTCTCTCTCATCCTTCCTCTATCTCCCTTTCTCTCCTACCTCCCTCTCTTTTTTCCCTCCAATCCTCTCTCTTCCCCCATCTCTCTCTTTCTCTCTCTCTCTCTCTCTCTCCCTCTCTCTCTAATCCTCTCTCTTCCCCCATCTCCCTTTCTTTCTCTCTCTCTTTCCACCCCTCTCCCTCTCCAACTACATTACAATATCCATCCATCTCACCTTCTCTTTTCTTCTCTCCCCCCTTCTTTCCATACATCTTACTTTGTCTCTTTATCTCACTCGTAAACATACACACTCTCTCTCCATCTCTCCCTTATCACTCTCTCTCTCTCTCCACTTCTCTCTCTCTCTGTATTTATTCTTAGTTATGTAAACTAATGAACATAAATATTTGTAAATATAAAGCAGATTATGGAGTAAATATGAAAAGAGGTTTTATTTACTTACCATAACTCTGGTTTATTTATATTTATATTTATTTACCATACCTCTTTTATTTACTATGGTATTTGGCACATAGGCTTGTTATATACTTAGATTTTTATTTATAATCCTATTTTATATATTGTTATTTATTTACCTTACCTCTTTATACCTCTTTTATATTTATTTATTTACCATACCTCTTTATACCTATTTTATATTTATTTATTTATCATACCTCTTTATACCTCTTTTATATTTATTTATTTACCATACTTATTTTATAAATATGGTATTTGGCCCATGGTATCAATATTAATTTGTCCCATGGTATTAGTCCCATAGGCTTCATCTAAACAAAACCTCTTTTTTTTTAAATATAAAAAAGTTTATGGAGTAAATATAAAAATAATTTTTATGTATTTACCATACATCTAGTTTATATATATTTTTATTTTTTTACCATAGTCCTGGAGTAAGTATTAAAATATGTTTTATTTATTTACCATACCTCATGTGTATTTATATTTTTATTTATTTAAATTTTAAAATATTGCAACTTTGATGGGGAAATATTTATGTCTTTAAATATTTTAATTTATCCATAGAATATGGGTTTTCTTTTTAAATATTCATTTTACAAATATTTAATTAAAAGAAATATTAAAGATTTTGGATTTTGATTGTTTGTGTTTAATTAACTCTTTTCTTTTGATTTAGGAAATGGTATTGACTTTAGTAAAGAGTAAAGATGTTTAAAATTTTACTTAATTTGGAAATTCAATGTGGTAAATTTTTTTGTTAAAGGTAAATTTTGATCCATTCAAATTACTATCCATTCAAATTATATAAATAATACATAAAGTTATATACAATATAAATATTCAAGTTATATAAAATTCAAGATTAGGTTAATGCTTTGGCCGACATTAGAAAAAGTAAAATTTATTATTTTTTGAGAACGTGACATACCCGACATCGGGGTCATTCAACTTAATGGTTCATTATATAATCATGTGAGCATCACCAATGATATATCTTAAAAAGAAACTGGAAAAGCCATGTGTACAAAATCGATGTATACTCTAGAGAGTGGTTCTCATATCACTATATAAATTGTTGTATGCTACTTCAACAAAATTATAAGATAAACTGTAATACACATCATATATGCACCATAACAATTGCCATACAACTAATTTGTTTTAGGATACATGTGGCATTCTAGGGGTAAATTCTATATGATGTGTCTATCAATCTATTAGGTGTTGGTAAGTTTTGAGTATCTAAGAAATGATAAGGAATATCCATACATCATGATCTTGTAATGTGATTATAAATTGTGTCTATAATTTCCATAAAATGTATAAATGATTTGTTTTAAAAAAATCAACACAATCAACCCTAAACAATGCTCATGATGTGGAATGTCATTGGCGAAGCCAAAATGATGGTCACATGTCCCATTTCTATGGTAATGGTGATCATATATATGTTTTAGCGACACTTGATGAGTAATTAAATAAATCTCAGAGTGTGACTCATTGTGCCATATTTTTTTAAAGCATGATTTGTTTTCCTAGTTTTACTAATTTGTTAACATATTTTATTCATTTGGAAAGCTAATTAATGATGCTTTAAGTAATTAGGACCTAATGAGAGATCATCTTCACATCTTCACTGAAATATATTTGGTAATTTTAGTCACTATATGGACCGCACATGCATGCTACTTAAGAAAAAATGAAATATAAACTATAATACACATCTTATATCTACCATAACAATTGTCATACAACTTATTTACTTCTAGATACATATGAAATACTTCAGGTAAATGCCATATTATGTGTATACCAATATAGTAGGTGTTGGTAAGTTATGAGGATCTAAGAAATGATAGGGTATCCACACATTAGTGCCCTGGTGAATTTTTGCATAATTTTCTATTTGTTGTAATTTTGTTGCCTGGATTTGTTATAGATTTCAAATAATACAATTATCTACCAATTGTTCTTTATAAAGAATAAGTACAATAAGTAGTCACCTAAAAGTGAGCCATGTGAAAATATTGGTAACATGAGTAACCTGGTAAGCTGTAAATGAAAAGTGAATAACCTCCACTCACCAACAAGTGGCAGGCAGGGTTGGAATTTGGATTTCTCTTTACCCGTCACACAATTTTTTTTGATGTTTTGGTCATTATTTTTCTAGTCAATAAAAGTTACATTTAAAATTTTTCACTTCATTAATGATGTTCTCGTAATAAATTAACCCTTCACCAATAAAAGTTTGATTAAAAAAATTGAACGCTCTTCCATTTTCTTTGGATTTTGGAGTGTGATATATCTGTGTCATGGAATTTTAATACCTAAAGTTTCAAGAGAAATAATTGATTCTTTTCAAACTAATATTTCCTCAATATATGCTATGATCTACTAAAAATTACTTCAAAAATCAAGTAACCTTCCAATATTAAAAAAAAAACATGAACGAGCTTTCCCTAAATTGCAATAAATTTATATTTATTATTAATATTGCATAATCTGTCTTATAAAAATTGCATAATCGGACTAAGAACAAATCCTCAGTGCATTTTTTATTGTTGTTGTGATTAAAAAAATGAGCCAAAGAACGCTAAGGCACTCAGAGAAATCAATCTATGTATTATTTCTCACAAAATCATGTTGAGTAGTGGAGACTAAGCGCTAGATTTTTTTATGTCCTCAATCTCTCTATTAATTATGTCTATGTAGTTATAAGAATAACAAGCCAAAGAAATCTCATGCTTCCAGAGAAATTAGTCTCTGCGTGCAGAAATTGATGATTACTGTTGACTAAATGTTATACCATTTGAAATTGCTGAGCGAAATTAATCAGGCCATGATGTACCATTTGTCAGTATCTATTTTCTCATGTATGAAAGTTTTTTTTTTTCTAAGTAAAATTAATTCTATTAACAAAAGGAGTACAGTACAGCGGGCCGAAGCCTGATCATTGCCGAGTGCTGTGGCATTTGAAACAAAAAACCATAGTTTGAAGACTGCCCTGCAAGAGGGAAACCAGTCTGAAACAGTTCATTTGAAAAATACCGCGCAGGGGAACTAGAGAATTGTAGTATTGGAGACCATATCGAAGCAAAAAAAATAGATGAATTTTCAGAGACAGCAGGAAACACATGAACAGGCCCGTGAGAATGGGCAGAAATAGAGAAAAAAACCAGAGTGAAGAGGAGGAACTACTCATCAGGAGGTTCGTAGACAACTCTGCACCAGAGTTCATCTGGTTCCCCGTCAGCATTATACAGGTCAGCAATAGAATGGATCACCTTCCCGGGAGGAGGAGGAGTAATCTGCGCCTCGCTCGCTTGCACTGCGTCCTGCCTCTCAGTAGGTTGACCCACCGCTTCCTTGTTCGCCAGGTCCTGTGTGGCCTTACCCATCTGACCCTGCACGTTCGCACTATCAAGGTGCTTCAGCCCAAAAAACTGCGCTGAATCCTGAGCCACCGAGAGGCTGCATTCTGCCGGGCGAGAACTGGGAACAATTTCCTGAGGCTCTTCACGAAAGACGACCGTAATTGAGGCAGTCACCCTGAGTCGATTGAGAGTGTTGTTAAAGGAAAAATGTGCGGTGTGGGTTTGAGCAGGAGGAGCGGAAGGAGTGGGGGAAGCAAGGCGACGGCCCAAGCGGAGAAGGCGCCCTCTAGGTTGACTGTCAGAGTGGGAGATAGACGTAGAGGAGGTGCCAGAGGCGGAGGGAGAGTGTCGAATTTGGCACCTCGTGGAGCCTCTTCGGCAGCGCATTCTCTACTTGAGGCGCGGCATAGTCGCACTCGAGACAGCAGGGCAGGGAGGCAAAAGATGGACAGAAGACTGAGGCGAGAGGGGCAACAGGGCGACAGAATCAAGCTTGTAGGAACCAGCATGGGAGAAGTGGAGATTTTCTCCAAAATCCAAACAACAATTGAGACAGCTCCTCTTACCAGTTACAGTGCGAACATTAGAAAGCCCTGCTCCTGGAGCGCACCACAGATTCACAGGCGGGGGAATTCTGTTCAGACCAGAGGGACGCTCCATAATAACAACCCAGTCTACCGTACAACTGTGAATCGACTGCAATAAACCACCATAAGTATGAACTGGAGGCTGAGCCATGTCGCGGCATGCGAATGTGTATCGAGGAGCACCAGGAGTAAATGGCATTAAACGCCGATCAGTCGACATTAAGAACTTGTCGATCAGTCGACATTAAGAATCGAATGACAAGACTTTTGCGGTGGGCGAGTTTAATAACTATAATAACTATATATATATATATATATATATGTATATATATGTATATATGTATATATATATATATATATTTAATTTAATGATTAATAATAATTAAATTAAAATTCTTAAAAGACAAAATAAAAGCCTAATAATCACGAACTATTATGATAATTTAAAAATATAGAACTCGGGCTGAACATAGTTACAAAGATACCAAGAAAAGAAGAGTGCATGTGCATGATAACCTCTTTCTCGAAAACCTATGAATGCCATTCTCAATGAAGACTCAAGACTCAACTGGATTGGATTGTGTATCAAAACAGTAGGAATGAATCAAAGTTCAATGAATGAATAACTTGATCGAGAAAATTTATAGGGAAAGGTAACTTTACTATCAATCTACTAAACCTCACTTCCATGATTAAAAAAACACCCCCACCTTCTCAGTGGTCCCATCATGGTCCACCTATTGAAAAACAACCAACAAATATTATTTTTTTTATATTTTTGCATGGCCATTGGACAATGATTTACTATGGTTTTCCTACTAAATTCCAATGGATGATTATTCAAAATTATTGAGAATTAGTTTAGTCTCAAGGCATAGCCAAGAGTCTTATTGGATAATTATAGATTACCTCTCCATTGGATGATTGTACATTTTTCATCTACTTTTTCACGTGAATTTTAGTTGATGCTAGATCTTTGCCTTCTATTTCTTTAGTGAAGCTAAGAGTTAACTTTGATCTTACATTAATAACTATACTTGCATGAATATCCATGCTTTTATACTTCCCCACTGTGGTCAATGTTGATGTATGGCATTGGCCCATTGATATTACAATTAACTCACTATTCATATTCAATTTTCTCCAGTTCAGCCTAATAAAATAAGGAAAACAGAAAATGAAGTCCTGATTTATCTTTCTAGTGCTCCTACATAATACAAATACTCTTAAAAACCAATTAATATATAAATTTTCATCATTCATGCTAAAATCAGTTTGAATTTTTATAATGAATCTACTTACAATTAATATATTACATTGCTCACAGAATAAGAGATAATTTAGAACTATGATTTCACAATAATAAATTATCGGGCTCCCACAAGGCGATGAACTTGGTCGGATGTGACCCTTCTGCAGCAACTCCTGAATCTGCCTCTTGATTTCATCGTTCTCTAGAATAGAACACCGATAGATCGGTCTGTTGGGTAGCGACACACCTGGGGTTAGATCAATTGGGTGCTTGACTTGACAGTGTAGAGGAACCCCTGTGGGTGAGGTGAAAATGTCCCCATACTCCTCCACAACCTTATCCATTTGTTATTTTCGTGCAGAGGAGCCTTTTCTGGAGGTCGTGGGCATAGTCTTCTTCTTTCCCTGGGGGAAGATCATCAGGAAAACGAATTTCTTGGTTTGGGAAATGAGCTTACTGCATTGTTTTGCAGTAACCAAAGAGATAGTAGCAGGAGGTGGTACCTCTGTTATCCTGTACAACTTATTTCCCAAAGTAACAATAACAGCACAAGGCCGAGACTCAAACACCGCATGACGCTTCCACAAGTATGGTTGTCCTAATAATACATCAGAAACATCAATAGGAACAACGTTGCATAATACCTCATCTGTGAAGGGCTTGATGCTATAGGGAAGGCGGCACTACTGGCTGACGTAGAGATCTTGTCCTTGGTGAAGCCACCCAATGGTGTATGGATGTGGGTGAGCTGTGGTCGGCAAGCCAAGGGTGCTGCCGATGGTACTGAGCCGCTTCATATCACGAGGCCTACTGTTGAGCCTATACCTCGGATGCCAAAATCATCTACCAAGCGTACGACGATTAATCCAAATGCCAGGGTTGCCCATAACTACTCTATTGTGGAAGATATAGCGTAGATTCCTTGTGCCATGTCGGCTCTTGAGGTGCTCCAATCTTGTCCAGCTCAGCGCAGTGCTCTGCTCACTGCTATTGGGGCTGTTGATCCAAAGAAATCTCTTGTGATTAAATTTGATATGTATAATTTTAAAAAGAGACTCCCCCATCATATGGATTTTCATATCAAATCGTCGTTTCGGAAATTCAATATCTTTCGAATGGTCGTTGATGAGGGCACTTCCACATGTGTGATGTCTCTCGCATGTTGGAAGGGAATTGGATCTCTTGCAGCTGTTCCATCTGCTACTCTTCTGACTGCGTTTGATGGTCATTCTCACAGACTGCATGGTATTGTCCCAGCTTTTCCCATTTTGTTGGGGGAAAAAATGTAAATATAGAGGTTGAGATAGTTGATGCAGGCTTGGACTACAACCTTCTGTTGGGGCGACACTGGATTTATGAGATGGATGCCATTGCATCCTCATTATTTCGGGTTATTTGTTTCCCTCACAAAGGGAGGATTGTTATAGTGGATCAACTGGACTGTTCTCCTGTAGACCCGAGTGCATCTACTGACTCAACTATTCCAAAGGTGGATAATGCCAAGCCGCCTGTTGAGAATTTAGGGGTTGGAATGTATTCTTCTTTGATGGGTACTTTTGATATTCCACCTCCTACCGTTCATATAAATGCAATTTCATCCTCCAGGGCTCCTATTCGAAGAGATTTCTTCAGAACTCATTATTTTTCAGATCCTTGGACCTTGCCTTCCCCTACCTCCACATTAGCAGAAGGTCAAGTGGGTGGAATGGCATTTCCGATGTCTGCAACTGAGATTGCTTATCAATCTATTGTTGACTCTGCAGAGTCCATTCTAGCTCCTCTTTCTCCAGAGGAGTTGGATGGTGATGTGGCTCTAGCCTGGAAGTGGCTCATTTCTAAGGCGTTGATATCTCTTTTCTTCTCTTTTTGGAGCTGGTTACACAACATTTGGTATCAGAGCTTTGGATTCTAGGGTTTCGCTGCTCCAAACAGGTCATCGTGGAATTTTCGCTATAACTTTTTTTCTATGAAGTTTCAGAAGCTGAAATTTTTAGGGTGCGAATCGGAAATCCTGAGGAAGATTGTATAAAAATTTTAGAGCTTGGTTCAAAATATTTTCTGAGATATCATCTATGGAAGTTAGGTATTTTTTCAGGCTCCTAAACAGGTCATCGTGGCATTTGTGCTATAAATTTTTTTTCTATGAAGGTTCAGAATCTGAAATTCATATGGTGCAAAGATGAAATCCTGAGGAAATTCGTAAAAACATTTCAGAGCTTGGTTCGCAATATTTTGGGAGATATGATCTGTGGAAGGTAGTGATTTTTTAGGCTCCTGAATTTCATCTCAAAGAGGTGATCGTGGGAAAAGTTCAATAACTCTCTCTCTGGGCATCGGATTGGAGTGCTGTAAAAATTGGTCGAAGTACATAGACTGCAGTTTCTTGGCTATCAATTTTAGAGACAAAGGATGAAACAGTGACACGTGGCAAGTCGTACAAGTTCGCTCTACTGAACCAGTCCAGAATTAGGTCATTGTGGGAGATTGGACACAACTTTGTCTTGGAGAATCCAAATCAGGTCAGAACTATGGAATTATAAACATAATTCAGAGGGATACGTTGATACCAAAATTCAAATATTGAAGTGCTGCAATCATAGAGATAATCCAATTTCAATATCAAGTTCCTCAAAAGCAAGAAAAAGGTGTGTATATTTTTTTTCTTTCCAAATTGCATGAGTCTTCTTGAAGAATCAATTTGAATTGATTCCAAGGGCATATTGTAGAATACATAGCAGTATTGGGTTCTAAAATATGCCCCATAAAAATAATTCAACACCCATTAAGCCTTTAAAAGGCTCTACTATGACTCATGAAGATGAAGAATTGCAACATGATCTATCAAAATTACAAGAGCAAGTGCAACAAATTTCACTCTCGCAAAGAGCAACATAAAATGAAATGGAAGTTTTGAAGAAAGGCATGGAAGTGAATATGGACGGTTTGAAGAAAGGCATGGAAGCTAATATGGATGGCATGGAAGCTAAGATGGATGGCATGGAAGCGGACATGAAAGACAACATGGAAAACATGAAGAATGATCTCAAAACAGACATCGAAGGTTTGACAAAGTTGATACAAGAAATGTTTCCTAATGGTGAAAAGATAGTAGAAGAACCTCATGATGAGAAAAAAATAAATGTTAATCGTGATTTCATAAACTTTAATGTTGGCGGAAGAACCACCATATTCCAAAGATGGATATGAGGAAGTTTGATGGAAAGGATCCTGTAACATGGATACTACAGATGGAGCAATATTTTGATCTCCATAACGTGCAAAACACACAAAAGGTACGCATTGCAACTTTACATTTAGAGCAAAATACATTTGTATGGTATCGATGGCTTTGCTCCCGTAAAAAAATTGTCACTTGGTCAATTTTTACGGAGGAAATGATAGCACATTATGAGGATACAAAGAGCAACACCTTCTTTAGCCAATTGATAATTCTCAAACAAAAGGGTTTAGTGGGGCAGCACATTGAGGACTTCCAAAAATTGAATATAAGGGTAACTGATATTCCAGAGGAACACAGGATTGATCTCTTCATAGGCACTTTAAAGGATAACATTCAACATGAAGTTCGCGTTATGGAACCTGATTCATTGGAGAAGGCATTCAGGTTGGCAAGAAAAGTTGAATGTAAAATTATGGCAACAAGGAAGCCTACCACTCAATTCTATAAATAAGGAAGTGTGGCTACACCTAGATTTCCACAACCTACAAGGTTGACACCACAACAATTGGAAGAAAAAAGAGCAAAAGGGCTTTGCTACAGTTGTGATAGCAAATACACTAAAGGTCATAAGTGTGCGGAGAAGAAATTATTTTACATAGATTGTGAAGAGGAAGAAGAAAATGAACAAGAAGAGGATATACACCAGGAACCAGCCCTAGAAGAGGAAGAAGTGAATCCGACCATATCGTGTAATGCACTGGCAGGAATTACCACTCCTCAAACTCTCAAGATAGAAGGACATATCAAGAAGAAAAGGGTAATAGTGTTGATTGATTCGGGTAGCACCCATAATTTTATTCATTATAAGGTAGCCAAGGAATTAAATTGTTTCCTATACCCAGCACCAGAATGTCAAGTGATGGTTGCAAATGGAGGAACTATAAATTGCTCTGGAAAATGCCATAATATCAAGCTAACCACGGGGGAATATGTATTGACTAGTCCTATGCTTTCCATTCCTATGGGAGGTGCTGATGTTGTACTAGGAGTACAATGGTTACAATCTTTGGGGACGATAGCTTTTAATTTTCAAGAACTTTTCTTGAAATTTTTTTCAGAAGGAAAGGAAGTCGAATTATGGGGTATTGAAGGGAAGCCGGGAAGGATAATAAGCTATAATGTCATGACAAAGCTTCTAAAGAAATAACAACGAGGCGTAATTGCACAATTATGCTCACTAGAAGTTCCGACATCAAAATCATCTATTTCTGCAGAGCTCTAACAAGTCTTGGACAATCATTCCAAGGTGTTTGAAACTCCCAAAGGACTCCCACCTTTTCGTGATCATGATCATGCTATTCATTTGATTCTAGGAAGTGTTCCTCCAAACATCAGGCCTTATAGATATCCTTACTTCCAAAAGAGCGAAATTGAACGTATGATTGCAGAAATGTTATAGGCGGGTGTAATTCAACCTAGTCAAAGTTCTTTCTCTGCTCCTATAGTATTGGTACACAAGAAGGATGGATCATGGCGAATGTGTCAAGATTATAGGGAGTTCAATAAGCTCACCATTAAAGATAAATTTCCCATTCCTGTGATTGATGAATTCTTGGATGAATTACATGGAGCGATTTATTTTACCAAGTTGGATCTTCGTTCAGGATATCATCAAATTAGAATGAAGACTAAAGATATTCCAAAAACAGCATTTCGAACTCATGAGGGTCATTATGAATTTTTGGTCATGACTTTTGGCCTTACCAATGCACCTTCTACATTTCAAGGGTTGATGAATTCCATTTTCAAACCCTTACTTAGAAAATTTGTGCTAGTATTTTTGATGATATAATAATCTACAGCAGGTCTTGGAAGGATCATGTTCAACATGTTGACAGGGTGCTCAAACTATTGGAGGAGAAACAATTATATGCAAAAACATCCAAATGTTTCTGTGGAGTACAAGAGGTGGAATATCTGGGTCATATTGTATCTCATGAGGGTGTTAAGGTAGACCCTAACAAAATTAAATCCATTAAGGAATGGAAAGTCCCCACAACCATAAAGCAGTTGCAAGGATTTCTCGGGTTAACGGGGTATTATCGCAAGTTTGTTAAGAATTATGGGAGAATAGCAGCACCTCTAACAACATTATTGAAGAAAGATGCATTTTCATGGACCCCTGAAGCAACTAAGGCCTTTGAACATCTTAAAGAGGCAATGTGCCTAGCACCGGTCTTAGCTACGCCAGACTTCACAAAAACCTTTATTTTGGAATGTGATGCCTCAGGAAATGGAATTGGTGCAGTTTTAATGCAGGAAGGAAGACCCATTGCTTTTGAAAGTCGTCCAATCAAAGGAAAGTATTTACAGAAACCTATTTATGAGAAGGAAATGTTAGCAATACTGCATGCACTAAAGAAATGGCCAACTTACCTAATGGAAGACACTTCAAGGTAAAAACTGATCATGATAGTCTTAAACACTTTTTGGAACAAAGACTATCTTCAGAAGAGCAGCAAAAATGGGTCACAAAGATGTTGGGTTATGACTTTGAAATAATCTACAAAAAAGGAAAGCTTAATGTTGTTGCGGATGCACTCTCAAGAAAGAATGAAGAGGTGGAAGCATTGCTTTGTGCCATTTATATTATCCAACCAGATTGGATAACCGAAGCAAGATATGAATGGAAGAAGGACAAAGATATATGGACACTCATTCAAAAGTTGCAGCAAGATCCTAGTACATCTGATACATTTAGTTGGAAAAATGATTCCTTATGGTACAAAGATCGCTTATATCTTTGTAAGAATTCCAACTAAAACAAAAGATTCTTCTGGAATTGCACACTTCTCCTTTAGGAGGACACTCAGGATTTTTAAAAACTTACCACAGGGTGAAGAAAGAATTTTTTTGGGATGGCCTTAAATCTGATATTCAAAAGTTTGTGGCGGAATGTTTGGTTTGCCAGCAGAATAAAGTGGAGACAATTAAGACCCGGGACTTCTACAACCTTTATCCATTCCAAGTCAGCGTTGGGAGGAGATTTCAATGGATTTTATCACAGGTTTACCTAAGTCTGAAGGAAAGAATGTCATCATGGTGGTAGTTGATAGACTTACCAAGTATGCACACTTTTGTGCATTATCTCATCCATTTAAAGCAAGTACAGTTGCTACTACATTTGTGGACAGAATTCAAAAGCTACATGGAAGCCCAAGGGTTATTGTGAGCGACAGAGATCCCATTTTTACGGGAAATTTTTGGACAAAGTTATTTTCTTGTTTGGGTACTAAATTAGCTCATAGCTCATCTTATCATCCTCAATCTGATGGTCAAACTGAGATAGTAAATAAATGTTTGGAAGGATATCTTCGTTGTTTTGTATCTGATAAACAAACACGATGGGTCAAGTGGTTACCTCTTGCTGAATGGTGGTATAACACTTCCTTCCATACTGCAGCAAAAATGACCCCATTTATGGCACTTTATGGATATCATCCACCATCCATCACATCATCTTTAAGGGAAAATTAGAAGGTTCAAGCAGTGGAAGATCACATCGAGCATCAGCAAGAAGTTCTCCGACTCTTAAAGGATAACCTGAATTTGGCACAAAATCGAATGAAACAACAGGCAGATCAACATCGCAGCGAGAGAAGTTTTGATGTAGGAGATTGGGTATTTTTACGGCTACAACCATACAAACAAATGTCCCTCAAGCAAGTTAAGAAGGATAATAAATTATCACCAAAGTACTATGGTCCTTACAAGGTGTTGCAAAATATTGGTACTATGGCATACAAATTGGAGCTTCCTGCTTCTTTGTGAGTACATCCAGTTTTCCATGTTTCATGCTTAAAGAAGGTTATAGGTGAAAATCTTCCAGTTCAAACAATATTGCCAGAACTTGATGAGGAAGGAAAAATCATATTGGAATCGGAAGCGGTCACGGAAACAAGAACTCGACAACTACGGAATCGATCAATTTCAGAGTATCTCATCAAGTGGAAGAACTTACCCACTGAAGATTCTACATGGGAGGATGAGAATTTTATACAGAAGCACCCCGAGCTACTCAAGTGTTGAGGACAACACTTTTTTGAAGGAGAGGGGCATGTTAGGTCCCTATATTACTAGTATAGTCCCTTATTGTTGTTAGTGTAACCCCCTTATTGTTATTATTGTACCCTTGTAAACCCCATTTTGTTATTATTGTGCCCTTAAATTATTACTGTTAGGTCGGCTAGGATTACATTGTGGCCCACTAGGATTACATTATGGCCCCATGGACTCCTATATATAGAAAGGAGGTTTTGTAAATTGTATCATCCAAGAATTGTTCATGTATGTAATGTATTGGAGGTTTCCCCCTCGAAGTGGCTCATTTCTAAGGCGTTGATATCTCTTTTCTTCTCTTTTTGGAGCTGGTTACACAACAGATGCGCCACCGGTGGGCAGTCGTTGAAGGATCTGGGTAAAGTTATCCATCATCGCGTTCCTTTGTTTTTTGAGGGCCTCCTTGAGAAATATTTTGATAGGATCTCCTCCTCCCTCATCTTTATTTTCGTCCCCCATGGGCGTCCGTTGGGGTTTGCGAGGCTGATCTTGCAAAGGTTCCACTAGATCGAGCCCTAACTCCTTATACCCCGACCTTGTTGGGGACATGCAAAGAAGGATCGAGAAAAAGCAGACCACTCCGATAGCACTGATCCGGATTTATGCAGGAACGCAACAGAATAAACACATAACCATAAATACAGAGATGCAGCGGAAATAACACTTCATTTTATTAATATCAAAGAACTGAAATTTGCTTATAGACAGAATGGAAATAAAACTAGCTAGGGCGCTGGTAGCTATCTCTGAGGAGAGATGTGGCGGCTACAGGCCTCTGAACTGAGTTACAATGAGGTTCAAGGGCCTATTTATTATTGAGAAACAATGGAGAACCCTAAACATCAAAAAACCTAACCCTAGGAGATGAAGCGCCAAAACTATGGGCCCCGTTTGGGTAAATTGGTGTTTCAACTTCCCAGGGACATAACTTTGGCATACTATCTCTGTTTGACGCACATGATACATCATTAGAAAGATCTATCCAAGGACTACAACTTTTGCCATGAATATAATTCCAGAACAAAATGATACAAAATGATATTTTCTGGAGGCGTGATTCCCAAAAAACGTCGTTTAGGGCCTCAAAACGGCTCCGGAAGTTCAGGACTCGAAAAACTGCTAAAAATAGTAATTTGTGCCGAAACTGAAAAACTGAAAGAGACAATGGTGGGGCCCCAAGTGGAATAGGCGGGTGGCCACCAGTATCCACCTGGATCATTGAGTGAGCCAAAAAAGTAACTTTCCTTACTTTTTGCGTACAACCTTGCAATTGCGAAGAGGACTAGTGTTGCAAAATTATTGGTAAGTGGAAATTAAAGGGCGTAAGAACGTTTTTGAAAAAATTTCAAACGTCAAAATTAAGTCTTCTATCCTTCCTAGCACCTCATGGAAAACAGGAATCTGCAAATTCTAGTCGTCAAATATGTGCAAAATGCCTTATGACGGGACAAATGGAGGACTGGTCCTATGCTGCTACATGAGTTAGGGTTTCATGTGGCAACAGGGAACCTTGTATAGTTTTTCAAGGATAGGAAAGGAGAATATTGTCGGTTAATCATCACATGAAACTTCATCACCATTTGAAAATTGTGTCCTAATTTGAAACAATAAGACTACCCAACTATTTCATTATTTAATTTTGATTGTGTAATACAAAAAAATATCCTAGATAACTTAAATAATGTAAGCACTTTTCCAAAAATTTAGTGGAGAGAACCTTCAATTACATTTATTTTGAAGTTCCACTTGCATTTTAAGCCATTTTAATTAGTCTTTCATGGCTATCTAGTAAAAATTTCAACCTCTTGTAGAAATTTGTTTGTCACTTGTATTAGAAATGCAAAAATCAAATGTAAATAAAAATGATTTGAAATGCTAAAATTCAAATGTGCGCTACATAAAAATGTTTTTTTTTAAAACTACATTAACGTCTGATATCACACGTGCATTCGCCCTCAGCTCTTGCAGAAAAACATTCGCCCTCAGCTCTTGCAGAACAACATTCGCCCTCAACATTCGCCCTCAGCTCTTGCAGAACAACATTCACCCTCAGTTCTTGCAAAATGGTAAGTTCTTACTGCAGGCCCTTCCTCCTGTAGTAGGGTTGACCCTATTTGGGGTTTTTTGGAGCCTCTGAGAATACAAAGGTTGTGATTGATTACGGGGCACTACCTATATTTGTGGAACTTCTTGCCTCTGGGAATGATAATGTTCGAGAACAGGTAGCACATTCATTTTAGAGGCATAAAATTATTCTTCCCAACTATCTTTATACGTTTGTAATTTTGGAATTTGATTTAAAAAAATACTACCCAACTTTAAGTTCAACTGGTGTTCGTGTAAGGCTGTTTGGGATTTGGGAAATATTGCTGGAGACTCTGCATCATTTAGGGATCTTTCCCTCAGTCATGGAGCTCCGAGGCAGGTGCTTGCCCAGTTGAATGATATTGCCAGAATTTCAATGATATGAAATGCTACATGGGCTCTGTCAAATTTTTGCCGTGGTAAACCCCAACCACTCTTCGAACAGGTAAGCATAATACATTTTCTGCCTCTTCTTCTTAGTTCATAGATACTGTGGATTTTTTTTTATAGATCTTGGTGCTTGGTGGATTTGGACGTAATATGAACCTAGGCGCTTGTTCATTACAATGACTCCGTCATCAGGTTTTAGAAAATGCTCAGAAATTTGGGTTTCACAAGGGGATTACCCTTGCTTGCAATTATCGATTATCAATCACATTCAAAAAAAGTCTTTCGTAGCATTGTTGAGCTCTTTGTAGGTGAATTTATGAGGAAATTTCACAATATCTGAACCAAATTTGTCTGTACTTTTCAATACTCTGTGCTTGTAACAGAACCAGAAAAACAATATAGTGGCCAATGCAACAACAATAACACCTCTTGTTGCAATGCCTACAATTCACCCTCTCTGCACGCATGAATGACTATGGCACCCTCTTTTGTGAACAGGTACTGGAGCTGAAGGTACTGGTTTCCATTAGGATCGTGGAATTCAACATCCAAAATAGTATCAAATTCCACTGCAATAGTATTCCCCAGCGAGGGCAACAATTCATTGAGACCTATTGGACTCATCACCCCCAAATAGCCTCCAGGGCTACCCAGAGTGTGATCATCTGGAGCAATAACAAATGCTCATCCATCCCCAATTGAAACAAGAACATGACCCACATTGGTTACAGAAAAGGAGAAACACGTTTTGAAAGAAGAAGAAAATTTTGTATTAGGGTCCAGAAATCTAACTGGTCTATTGTACAATGCCCTACCTGCACTTCAAATTGGTACTCCCAACTCCATGCTAAGGCTCACTGTGCCATTCTTCGGATGAGCATCTTAACCTGAAGTTTGATTCCAAAAAACCCAAGTCCCCTGTTCTATGCCCAAGACCTCTGTTACAACGAGTAGAGTTCTGAGCGAAATACTTCACAATAGGAAGCAAAAGAAACATCGCAAATTGCTCCGCTTTAGACTGATAATTTTCTGTGCGAAAATTCAACTGCGGACAGTAAAAACATAATATCAAACAAAACCAATCCACAATGGAATTTGAACATGAGGATTTATAACCACAGAAAACCCTCTCCAGGTTAAAATAATTCCAGAATGGCTTTAAGATTATACTAATGAGTGCTTACAACACCATAGCAATTACTGTCACAATGAAATTTGCTGGAAGCAAAGCCCTTGTACAGTTTCTACATTTCCACAATGGAAGCAAGAATCTTGCTATCTCTCATGATCTGGTTCTGTGGTCAAATCCTTTGCTATGGCTGTCTTGTTCTGCTAAACGTGGATCTGTCTTAGCTTTGGCTCTGGTTCTCATTTAGGATCGTGGCTATCTAATCTTGCTGTGGCTTTGACTATACAAACTTGTTCAATAGGAAAATGTTGACTCTGCTATATATAGGAGCTTCAATGGGTGCTCTCAAACACTTTTTTGGGCAGCTTTGTTTTGTCTCTGATTCAAGGCAGAACTATGTTGGCCTTGGTTTTTTAGTGCTTGGAACTTAGTTCTCTCATATTTTCCATCCTATCCCCAGTTTTCTACCGAGAAAGACATAACTTCATAATATCAAAATTGACTATTTTTGGCCATTTATCTTTAGTAATGGTACAGACTTAATTTGGTGCATTCGTACAGTGTCTAAAGAGCACTTTCAAGCTGTTATTCAGTATTTTAGCATAACTACTACATTTAACTGCCATGCTCTAATATTTATATCAACCATAAGCATTCTTAAGGTAGTTCCACGTTTGTGAAGCAGAAGGAATTCTTCTGACAGCTTCTTATCATAGTGGTACAATTCTGTTCGCAGTTTATCTTTTATAAAACTCCAATTTTCCAAACGTTGTAGAGACTATATTTTGCATTTGAAATTTTGGACAAATCTGTTTAGTATTCTACAGAAAATGCATTAAGAATAAAAAAAGCCCACAATTTGTAAAAAGCCCACAATTTTGTAAAAAGCCCACATTTTGTAAAAAGCTCACAATTTGTAAAATGCCCACTTTTATTTTCTTTTTTCTTATATATTGAACTCCCATTGAGTTCAACAAGTCTTGGGTTTTCTACACCATTGAGAGAGATTTATTGTTTTCTTTATAGGATAATTTTCATCAATGGAAGAAAACATTGGAGCTGGAAAAAAAATTCAAAAGGGTGAAAGGGGTGATGGCAGAGTTTATTGCCCTTGTAAAAAATGTTGTATGAGAAATAATGTTAAAGTTTTAATAGCAACATCAACAATGCATTGTAGGAAATATGGGCACATTGATGGTGGATCGAATGACTATCGTCCCGTGGTAATTAATTATCTATCTTCATTTTGATTATATCGTAAAATTTTATATTATTTTAATATTTTTTATATGCACACTAATGTTTAATTATTAATGTTTGTAATTTTCATAAAGGCACAGTTGCCCCCCAACTTTTTGCAGATGATCAACCAGCTTCCATAGCAAAATAGTAGTAGATTAGATGATGTTGCACCAGTACAAGAGAATATTGCAGCAAATATTAGTATTGGAAATGATGTTGTACAAGGTGAAGAACATGAAGCGAATGATGAAGGTAATTTTAATGATCCCATGGAGGTAGATCATGATGACAGCAATGATATAGTTCAAATTAATGATGGGACAAATCAAATGCTCCAAGACTTGTATGGTGAGTCAGAGGATGATGGTGGAGATAGCAGTGACGGTATTTATGATGTACCTCTGATTGAAAGGTCAAGTGAATGACTTTTTGAACACTCAAATGCAACTCTTCTCTCTGCTACATTGTTGCTAGTGAACATAAAGGTTATGAATAATTTGTCGAATAGATGTATGACACAACTCCTAAGGTATGCAATATGTATATATGATCACATATATGTAAATGTTGATTATTTTCCCTTTTTTTAGTTGTAATAAATGTGTAAAATAATAACTTATATATAAGTTATTATTTTACACATTTATTACAACTAAAAAAAGGGAAAATAATCAAAATTTACATATATGTGATCATATATACATATTGCATACCTTAGGAGTTGTGTCATACATCTGTTCGACAAATTATTCATAACCTTTAAGTTCACCAGCTCTCTGCTATTGTTGCTGGTGAACTTAAAGGTTATGAATAATTTGTCGAACATATGTATGACACAACTCCTAAGATATGCAATATGTATATATGATCACATATATGTAAATGTTGATTATTTTCCCTTTTTTTTAATTGTAATAAATGTGTAAAATAATAACTTATATATATATATATATATATATATATATCATAGTTATCAAAACCGGCCAGTCAGGACAGCGGCCGGTTGGAACCGGTCTTGCAACCCGGTCAATAGCCTATTCTCACCTGTTTTGGCCGGTTAACCAGACCTAACCGGCCGGTTAAGTAAGGAACCGGCCATTTTATGCATAAACCGGTCAGTTCCGTACTTAACCGGCCGGTTAGGTGCTCCTCCATGAGTTGCAAATTCCTCAGTGTCTCCTCCATGAGCTACAAATTCCTCTATTATACTAGCAACAAACTTGTCTAATAACTCATACTCAACACCTTATAGTAGCAACAATACACATGATGACTGATAAATACAAGGCTGGCTAGCATAAAATCCCTGGCAGCATGCAACTCATCAATTGTACTTGATGACAATTTCTGTTCTCAAAAAAATCAGCAGCAACCTTATTTCACACTCAGCTAGGAACTGTCAGACCCTCTCTCTCTGCTCACACATAGTAGCAGCATAAATACAAAACCTTTCACACAGCATACAATAAATTTGATCATGGCATCAATACTGATGCAAATGGTCTGACGCCACTCAAGGGACAACAACATACAACCTAATGAAAATGTGACTGGCAATAATAAATTGACCACTAGAAAATTCCCGCTTGGAAATGCACTAAACTGGCCACTGAGTTTTCTGGGTTTTAATGAATCTTTTCAGTGATAAATTTTTTCAAACACATTGTGAGCAAACTGCTGAAGTTGTAATGCTCTCTCAACTTGTTACAAATAGCACTAATAGTGGGTTTCATAAACCAATTCAATACCTCTAAGTGTTGTAGATGTTTTTCTAGAAATTTATTGGCAAGCAAACATATATAATGAAGAATACAAGATCTTCAAAATGCTGTTCTGATATATATACATATATATATATATATATATATATACATATATATATATACATATATATATATATATAGATATATATATATATAGATATATATATATATATATATATATACTGAACCCAGAATTGTCTTTAAGGCTGATACAATGAATTGACAACAGATCTGAGCAGGGACAGATTGTATATTATAATATTAACTCAGCAATAAAACACAGTGAATAATATAAGAGAAACCTGATACATTACTTCAACAAGTTTTCTTATGTATTTTTCGATGATATGTATTGCATTTGGTGCCATTTTGATATATTCACCTTTGCATGGTATATAAATGAGAAAAATTTTCATATTTTGTCTCTATTGGCTTGGAATCATGGTTGCAAATCTTAAAAATAGTTTTTATTTATTTATTTATTTTTCATTTTATTAAAAAATAATTATTTAATGTATTTTTTTTTAAACCGGTTCATTGAGATCTGATCGCTACCGGTTAGATCGGTTCCGATTCGAAACCCGGTTCATTAGCTCCACCGATCCGGTCACCGGTTCTGGTTTTAATAACTATTATATATATATATGATTAATAATCTTTACAAGACACTACTTTTTGTTTCTGTTGTAGATTGTTGGGTGAATATTTGTTACCATCACCAAATACTTTACCTCGAACATATAGAGATCTACGTGCTATTATGAAACACTTTGGAATGGAATATAACACTATAGATGCATGTTACAGAGAACATGCGTTGAAAACAGAATGTCCGAAATGTGGTACCAGTAGATATCGAACAGATCAACTAACCAAAAAGGTGCCTCAAAAGGTTCTTCGTCATATTCCCATAATTCGACGTTTGCAGCGAATGTTCAGGTGTAACAACATAGAACAGTTTATGGATTACCATTCAAAGAATAGAAGTGGAGATGGTGTTCTTCGAATGCCTACAGATGGTTATGCATTTATAGAAATCGAGGAAAAATATGTAGATTTTAAAAATGAACCTCGTAATGTCAGGCTTTCATTGGCAGCTGATGGTGTTAATCCATTCGGAGAGCTTAGATCTACTTACTCAGTGTGGCCTATTTTTGTTATCAACAATAACATTTCTCCTTGGATGTTAATAAAGAGGGAGCACATAATGTTGACTATGATTATTCCAGGTATTTGATACATTATTTTTTTGAATGTAACATTTTCATTTCTCTCGTTGTTTGCATAAATATATATTTTATTTATTTACTTACTTATATATACATATATCATGGGAGTAATTATTATGTACTGTAATTTTGAACAATTAGGTAAGTACCAGGTCAAAGATATGAATGTATATATTGAGCCTCTTATCGATGAGCTAATACAGTTATGGCATGGCATCACTATGTATGACATTACTAAACCAATCAAGCAGAAGAGATTTCAATGTCGTGGAATGCTTGTATGGACAATTCATGATGCCCCAGGACTAACACATGTTTGTGGTATGTAATATTTCATTGCACTTTAATATAATACATAATAATCTAAATTAGATATACCATATTGCATGTTTTAAAAATGATCTCATAGTATATTAATTGTTATTGATCCATCTATTGCAGGTCTTCAAACAAAGGGTAGATTTGCATGTCTAGTTTGTGGCCCTAAGATGAAGTATCGTCATTCGCCAGAATTTAAAAAGATGGTGTTTGATGAGTTTAGGCACTTCCTCCCTAGGAACCATAAGTATCGTACTACTGAAAAACATCTTTTCAATGATAAAGAAGAAACTAGATTAAAACCACGAAGAATGACACCTTAGTTGTGGATGTTGGAACATAACAGAATTAATAATCGTCGAGCAGCTGGTACGTAATTTGTGTGTGTATATATATATATATATATATATATATATATATATTATTTGTTTATGTAATGTTTGGAATTTTTGTTTTAACTAATGAATTTATTTTGTTGTATTTTATAATTAATATTGTTCTGATTTATTTTATTCTTTGATATCAAGGTCATCGTCGCCGTGAAGGTACTAATATTGTACTTCCACCTGGAATGAAATGTTATCCTTCTCAATTTGCGAGGTTGCCCTACTATGAGGACCTACAAATAGATCATTTGTTTGATACAATGCATGTCGGGAAGAATGTGACAGAAATGTTATGGCGAACCATAGATGGTGCACATGATAGAGATAAAATTGACAAAATTTGTGCTGACATTGAGAAATCAAATCATGCAATGAAAAGTGTGATCGACGGATCAAATAACAATGGAGGTTGAAATTATAATAATATTCCATGGTTATTAACAGAACAACAAATCAATGATGTAAAAGAGGTCGTTAGAAGAATTAAATTTCCAACATGTTTTGCTTCAAACATAAATAATATCTTAACAAAGAAAGGTGACTTCAGTGGGGTGAAAACACATGATTGGCATACCTTTGTTAAGGTAATTTTTTTGGTATATGTTTTTGTTTGTTATTGCTTGAATACATATTTTAAATTTTCCTTTTTTCTGTTTAATTTGGAAACCAATAATGATTCATTTTTTATTGTTATAGTATGTTCTACCTGTATCTCTCCCAAATGACTTCGACAACAATGTCAAACAAGTTATATATGGTCTTAGTAAATACATGAGGTAAGTAGTTTTGATTTATACACAAAATCTAATTGCTACAATTTCTTTTCGTACTTGATGAAATGATGTATTAATTTACTTGTAATGAAATATATATTATGTTTAATTTAAATAATCTTGCGTAATGATTTGCAGATGGTTGTCATTGAAAGAAATCCATCAAGATGAAATAAAGTATTGGAAGAGAGAAATTCCTCGGCTAATGTGTGAAATGCAAAAGTATCTACCTCCAACATTTTTCAATGCACAAGAACACTACTTGATACACCAAGTTGATGAGATTGAAATGTGTGGACCAGTACACACAAGGTCAATGTGGATGGTCGAGAGGCACCTGAAATCCTTGAAGGCTTTGGTTAAACAAAGAGCACGACCTGAGGGTTCTATGGTGGAGGGATATGTGGTATATCAATCCATGGTGTCTATTAGTCATTATCTTCCTAAATTAGCTGCGCCAACCATGAAGGCGGTGGATTTCATTTGGGATGTGAACTCCATCAAAACATTTGAAGAGGAGCACCTGTTGGGAAAAGGTAGAATGAAGAAAGTGAGAGGTAAAAGATTTATTATGTATAATACATATAATGCTTCATTTTTTTACATCATGTATATGATCATTATATTCATTTAGTCTTATTCTTTCATAGTTTATTCATTAATATAATTTACCATGGTTATAAGTAATATTTATTAATATTGGTGAATTATTGTTTTTTTATTCAGGTGCTCAAGATTATGAGGCACTACTTTTATACATTGCAAACAATCTTGAGTGGATGAATGAATGGATTGAAACATGTAAAGCACGTAACGACGGTAGGTTATCATGGCAACTACTGTCTGAATTGATAGAGAAGCGTATCGTAGTGGAGATGGGAACGTTACGGACAGGGAAATCGATTTAGCATATGGTTTGAAAGATAGAAAGGTAAGCAATTAATTCACCTATTTTATTCATTACTTATTTTATACTATATTTATAATGTGACAAGAAGTTTGATTTTTTAGTTAATTTTCATGCTGTGTAAATTATATGTTTAATTATTAATTGAGAATGCATCTTTTTCATGTTTGGCATATTGCAGTTGAAACACCACAAGGCTATGTGGTGCAATGGTCGTCAATTTCGCATTAAACAGTTGGATGATAACAGGAAAAATTATGATAGTGGGATAACTGCAGTATTCCAAGTCACTAATGTTTCCTCCAGGAGTGACAGACATCCTCGAGAATCTAAAAATAGATATTATGGGTTCTTAGATGATATAGTTGAGTGTGACTTTAATTCCTTCAAAATAGTTTTGTTCGACGTCAAATGGTATAGGCTACGAATGAATGTACGTGATGATGATAGAAAACTTATTCAACATGATAATGGATTTCCAATGGTTAAAACATCGCAGTTTGAAGTAGGAAAAGATCGCTATGTTTTTCCAAGCCAATGCGAACAAGTATTTTGCTCAGAGGTTCCAGGTGAGAACGAATGGTCATTTGCTATTAGATATGATCCAAGAGGAAGGCCAGTAGAGTATACTGTAGAGGAAGAAGATGATATTGATCAAGAAGAAGATGATGCAGTGGCAGATGAGAAGAAAGATGCATTGACAGACGAAGAAGATATCTTAGAAGATGAACCAGGCATAGGAGATGAGGAAAAAATTATTGATGATGATGTTGATGAGGATATTATTGTAAATGACATAATTGATGATGATGATGACATGGTCGATCATTTCAACACCGTTTCTGAATCAGATGTTGATATAGATGTCGATAAGTTGGATGAAGATCAAGAAGATACAGAAGAAGAATATTGATACAGATGTTATGCTCGAGTATGAGCTGGTATGTTATAACTTTATATTTTAATATGTAGGAATTATTGTCTGTTGGGAAAAATACTGAGAGGGGGGGTGAATCAGTATTTAGGGCTGATTGAAAAATTTTCACCAGAGATCTTATTATGCTGTTAATTATTTACTTAGATTATTGCATCATTATTTTAGTAAACATGTGAAAAGAAATAACAGAATAAGCCATTACACAAAAGGAACACATATGAACACCAGTATTTAAGGTGGAAACCCAATTTGGGAGAAAACCACCGCTGCTGTCATCTCAGTCTTCAATATTTATTATAAAGAAAACATTTTACAATTTTGTGCTGGCGCAGACTCATACCAGCACGCAGGCACCAACCTGCAGAAGGCTTCAACCTTCTCTCATTCTCCAGCCTCTCCTGGAAGGGAGCTTCGACCCCCTGATTTAACACCAGCTTGAACTGGCAGAAAGCTTCCACTTCTATGCAGAAGAATTCAACCCTCAGATCCACCGAATTTCTTCAATTTCTTCATCAGACTTGCATCAGATCTTTATTATTTCTTTGCTGATCTTCCTATAGCTTTTTCATTTCCTCGATCAACTCCATAGGTGCATCATGGATTCAGCGTTATCAGACAACAGAGTTTGATCATGCAGATCTCATAAAGAGATTTTTATTTACAATGCCTCTGCATGCACACCTCGTACTATGATTCTCATCACCTTATATAGTTTTCTCCTTTATTGAAACCATGGGTCGAAACCATTCAATTGCTAATGGTATTATTAAAAGTCTAACCAATCCAAATTGAAATCCTGATCTTTGTTCTTCCATGCTCGAATTGTCCCAAAGGTAATCTCTATCTCCGCCAAATAATACTATAGCCAAGGTAAAGTACCAATAACGTGCCGCTGATGGTTTTCTTTCTTTTATTTATCAAATTCGTGGAATTTGATAAATAAATATTATTCACAACCTTTGGAAATTAAATATATAATAGAACTTTATAGTAATAACTAGCGCTTTTATCAAAAGGCTTTTAAATAGACCTTTGGTTCCGGCCTCACATACATAATCGACGGCCCAATCAATATAATTTTAAAAACTGGGGCCCATCGCTTACGATTGTTTCCATCCGACGGCGGAGAACACATCGCTCGGCATCAGATGATGCGACGGATATTGTTCGTTGATGATGCACGGATGATAATGGGCGATGGCGCGCTGTACCTTGGGTAACTTTCGCACATCTATAGCAAATGAACACTGTCCGATGACCCCTTCCCAGATCAACGATACTTATCAATATCGCTGGGCATCCTGGGTCGAGAAATAACGCACGATGGCGCACAGTGACAAGAATTTTTGTGGAGTCGTACAAGGACGCATGTCGCGCGTTCTATGGAATCGCTCCCAACCTCTTGAAAACTACTTGCCCGTCGAAGGTGGTGCGATAGAAACCACAAACCACCTTTATTGTTTTCTCAGTCACGGTTCCGCTCTTCCATGTAGGGTTCCATCACGCTTCCATTTGTTATGTTCCACCTCTTTCCTTCCAGTTTCCGTTCATGATTCCAAAGGGTTAGTCCGTGTTCCACCGAAAGTTCAATGCCAAATACTCTGTTTTAGTTCTTTCGCGTTATAACTGGTTTGCTCTCGCTCCTCGTTCCTTTCTCCATGAAAGCCAGTCAGCTCCTTACTAATGGCGTAGACCCTTCCATCATATATTTAACAAATATATATAACTCCACTGTCTACTAGTTTGGTAACACTGTCAACTGTATTAACATCGGTTCCTCGATCAACATACAGAGCACAGGGTTTCTTACGGATGTCAATTATCCTTCATCTGGATGCATACATATGTTCACACATGAATTAACTCGTCCTTATTTATATCGATTCTCCATTAAATACAGAGCTTGCCATCAAGTACAATCATATAATAGGTTACAGGAAACATATTGCCAACATTGTCTTTAAATAATTTACTAATTATGCGGGTTTGTTGCATGTTGTTTATTATTTCAAACTAATAAATAATGGCCTTACTATTTTTTATTATTTCGAAGGATTTGCAGGATTCATTTGATTCTATGGTCAGGTCTCTGAAAAAACCAATTAAACACTTAAATAGTCAAGATCTAGAAGACAGGCTTTACCCCCACCATAAATTGCTGAAAAACCGGCCTTCAGTTCAGCTTGCTGTGCTGAAGACGAGGGTGGATTTGCATGATTAGTTGAATGAAAATGAATCAGATATTCAAGATGCTTTTGAGGGCAGATCCATAAGCCCCATAGATGAAGATCCCATTGCTGCAGAATTTCTGTCTGCGTTGAAGCACAAGTATAGTGTTGTATCAGAATACAAATTAGAGGACAACTATACCAAGTCTAAATCAACTGAATCCAGTTCTAGTGCTCTTGAACTTACCGAATTAAAGCCAGAAGCATGATTTACAATCTCTAATGGGAATGAGTATGGTAGTTCCAATATTGGATTAGATGTCTGGAGCTCTGAAATAGGCACTGGACCTGATCATAATGAACCCCAACTAATTCAATGTGATGAAAATATGGAATTTGATGATGATCAGGAAAACAAGCCAGAGCATTTTGGCAGTATTGAAGAAACTGAAGAGGTTTCCTGTGATTGATTGAATCAACTTAGCTATAAGACATCTACTGCAGGCTGGTTTGTATCAGAAGGAGAATCGGTTTTGCTTTCCCATGATGATGGATGTTGCTCTTTTCACGATATAGCAAATTCAGAGGTGTGGAGGTTTTAATTATTGTACTTAATTTTGGGGTTTATGGGTGTTATAATTTATACATTTTGGGATTTTCTATTAGAAATAGGGAAAAGCCTAGGGGTTAGATTATTCTCATGGTTTAAATTTCTATATTTGAAATAAAATTCAACAATTTCTATTTAAAAAAATGATTTGCCTAAATATTTGATGTAGTTTAAATAGGATGTAGTTCATTTCAAAGACTGTTGAAATTTTCTAGAAACTATGATTGGGATTTCAAGAATATTTATGCACTCTTTAAATTTTCCCATAACATAAAGGGCAGTTGATGTATGAGTAATACTCAGTATTTTTTTTTTCCAATCTCCAGGAGAAGGTTGAATATAAAGCTCCATATGGGCTTACCCCAAACATGTGGGGTGATTGCTGGTTGATCAGAGCAGCTGGTTCAGATGGTCGCTCTGGTAAATATGTTGTGGCAGCATCTGCAGGTTGTACATTGGACTCAGGTTTTTGTTCATGGGAATTTTATAATAAAGAAATTATGGCATTCCATACTAAATCAGAGGCCTTCACTTCAACGTCCAGTACCATCTCTCCAGTTTTGGCAGAGAGGGATGTCTCGGGGAGAAATTTTGGCTTTGCAAATGTTGTGCCAGAGAATCAACATTGGTGGTACAGGCCATGTGGGCCTCTTATGGTATCTACTGCTAGTGCCCAAAATAAGGTTAATATTTATGATATTCGTGATGGAGATCTTGTGATTTCAATGTGTTTGTTTTGAAAGTTTAGGTTTCATAGTAAATCATCAATGGGCTCTAAAATAAGGCCACATTGAAATCTTGGATACATGTTTCATGCCAAAATCAGTTGTATCTTCCATAAATACACAATCTTGGACCACTTTGTATAAATCTGCTTCTCGGACAATATTACATCTCCCTCATTATACAGGTGGTGTTCTTACATGCATAGCAAAGGCATTGTTTTGGCAATCATTTTTTTAAGTCACTAGATATTGTGGGTACAAGGATCTAGGGTATCCACATGAAACTGTGTTGCCCGGAGACTCACTCTGCCTGTCCTTAAATTTGTAAACATAGTAGTATGCCAATGCTTCTTTCATTTTGTATGCATAAGAAGATTTTTTGTCAAAGTCCATAATTGTTTTTAAGTTTTATCCATCCCAGTTTTGTTGTGAATGCACAGGTTTTTGGCTCAACACATATCTGTTATATCTTTGTACTTTTCCTTTACTAACTATTTGAAATTTCTAGTTATATTTAGAGGTGTCTTTTAAGGGATGAGGGGAATTACTTGGATTTAGTTCTCCCAGGCTTATCATTTATTCTCCAAATGAAGCCCTGTAATCTGTAACACTATATGGGCATGCAGCTCACTTGTTAAAATATAGTTGATACAATATGTTGTACATGAAGCTTGGAATTGTGTACATTCCTGGAATATATTAATTTGCAGGCATGCTTAAAAGAGAGATAGGGTTTGATAAAATCAAAAACCCTGAACATGAAGAAAAAAAGGAGGCAATTATTTTATACAGATAGAACTAAGACACTATCTCCTCATTAATAAAAAAACCTCAGTCCAAAAATCATATGTACAAATTCTAGAAGTCGAAAGTTGAAAATTTCTGAAAATGGAACCAGGTCCTTTTCAAAAGAATAAATTTAGTAAAAACGAGGGTGAAGAAAGTTATCTTATCAAAATTTCCACATACCGTGTTAGCAAGGAATGACTCTGAGTCTTGAGTAGTGAGACTGAGGAATTTCTCTTTTGCTGCAGGTTGCAGTTATCTTCTCCAACACGATGAAAAGAAAATTCTTAGCTTTGGAGTCTGAAGCCCGAGTCACAACTTGGAAGTTGGTAAGGAAAATTATCAGGGTTGTTGCCACTTGGCTTGGAGTTTGCAACCTCATTAATTTTCTTTAATGCATTTCCTTCAATGCTGCAGTTGTCACTGGCCAGCAACCTTTACAATAAAATTTATTAGACCTGTCACGCTACAAGGAAAATTTGACGTGATCACTGATCATTGATTTATTATTGTGATAACAAACATTGGAGATTTACTGTCCTGTTTTAAAGTTTCATTTTTTTTTAAAAATTGAAACCGCCGTCGGTATACCGACGTCTTGTAAGCGTCGCTCTTCTGACATTTTGAACGATTTCCATTTTTGTCGGTCTTGTGATGTTCGTCGATATTGCGACAGTTCTAGAAACGTCGGAAGAGCGACAACAGAAAGACGTCGGAAGGGCGACGTTCAAAATTTCGGACCACATTTCATCAGAATTGCGACAGTTCTTCCTGGCGTCGATATTGCGACGCTTCTGGAAAGCGTTGGTCTTGTGACACTTTTGAAATACGTTGGTCTTCTGACACTTTTATACGGCGTCAGAAATGCGACAGTTTAGACACATCGGAAGAGCGACAGTATAAAGACGTCGGAAGAGTGACATTCAAAACGTCGGACGACATTTCGTCGGAATGGCGACACTTTACAAACGTTGGTTTGGGAAACGTCGGAAGAGCGACGCGTGTTTGGAAGCGACAAAATAAGTGTCAGTAGTGCGACACTTTGTAAATGCGTCGGAATTGCGATCACATGACAAACTACGTTTTTCCCATCCTCGAACTGTCGCTCTTGTGATGAATGTGTGTCGGAATAGCGACGATTTGGCCGTCGGAAATTGCGCCAAATTTTCTAGTGTATCCTTGCTTGGAAAAAGTATTTGTAAACATAACCGATTGAATAGGGGCAACATTGGGAGGAACCAAAGGGGGGTTTGCTGTCCTCGAGATGCTGCTTGAGCTTCCCACATCTGACAAATTTGAGGTAAAATAGGAAAATCATTGGTGTAGTGACCATAGACACCGCAACAAGAACAAGGTATATTTGTGTGAATGGGCCTGTCCTGGTTGGGCTAAGTGCCCTGTTTCTGGGTTGCAGTGTTAGGTGAAATCCATTGGGGATTGTTTCCTTGATTACCTGGTGCAGATTGGTTTTGGTTTCCTTTCCTCTTCTTTTTGGAAGTAGGAGGATTAGTCACACCCTAATGTGCATACACCTGACCCTGAGGGGGTGGTGGATGTTTTTGCGGGGGTTGAGAAGGCAAGGGAGGCTGATGTGCTATTTCTGGAGGAGCTGGAGAACCAGGCTCTTGTTGGACTATATAAATCACTTATTAAATGATTGAACAACACACATTTAATTATCAATCCAGGGATGTCTGTTTATTCCAATGACAGTTGCATTGTCTGTGCCGATACACAAACTAGAAGTAATTCCGAAGAAAAGAAATCTTTGCTAAAGTAAATGCTGGAAATAAATCACTCATGCAGAAATAAAAGGATCTACAATATTGAAATCCACACTTCAATTGATCTATCTAGCTCACCACACAACAAGTACCCAACTGGTGTCTCTATTATCATATGTGTAACAACATATAAAGTATTGAAATTGAAGCAGATATATTCTCAACTGAACATCAACAACAACACTCTATTGATACATAAAATGAAATACAATTACATACACACAACTACTTTAATCACTGCAATCCCTGCTAAGAAGGAGGGCGCTTCCTCCCTAGTAGGGCGCAGGTAGAGAAGGAGATTTAACGGAAACTAAAGAGAATCACACATGTAACAACAATAACAAGATAATATGTATTAATTTGAACACAATTATAGAGCCAAAATAATGCGGTTCTCTGCTAACCTCTCGACCTCTAGGGCCGGGAACTATATAATGGTTACATCATAAAATTCATGGATAGATCGGTCATGAGAATCTTACGATTCTCATGCTGATCGAAATAGAACATGTATAGTTATAACCACTTCCTAATAAAGTTCTGTCTAGACAATAAAAGATTGCAATCGAAACCGCCCTTAAGCTGTTATCCCAAAAATACAATGCTAAACAACTTCTACAACTATCATAATGGAATCACAACTGTAGTGTAACGGTCAGAGGACAGATCAACAACAATATTGACGAGATCACTCAATGGTACAAATGTGTCAGCAGTTCGCCAACAAGTCTGTAACATCAGAGTGTAACATCAATTTTCCGGTAGGTCTATAACAACAAGGTGTAACAACTTCGCTTTGTTGTAACAACACCATTTGAACTGCTCCTGCGAACTTCATGTTCGGGATCTTTGGTGCTACAAATGATATATGAAAAGACAACACAAAGACCATCAATATTCTCCAAACATTCACCATCAATTAGTCATAAAAAGGTATAATATATCATAATAATTGGTGAATTGGAAAAGTAACGAAAGCAAGGTGAAACAACACAAGTTAGGGTAAAAAGGTAGGAAAAAGGGGTAAATATACTCCCATTGGTTATGGTTATGAGGAAAAAAAAGGAAGATAAGTGTAGGAAAAATTTACAAAACTAGCACCCAACATCTCCCCCCAACTGAAATACTTGCATGTCCTCATGCAACCTCATCTATCATGGGAATATCTTTGGTGCAGGTTAGTGAGATCATAAGCACTAGCTATGTCTTCATCGGTAGACCTGTATCCCTGATTGGCCATCAACTGTTGTACCCATGATTCTGACTCATACTTACTCAATTTTTAATTGATTTGGTAATCCTCAATGGGCAACCAGATCAAAGGAAACTTGAACTTCAATCCCAGCCACAAAGCACCAAGGAATTGTACAATCTATGCGTAGGCTGGTACATGTGTAATAGCCACCATGAAATTCTGGAATGAGAATGGATCTCCCTTCAATAGCTTAGCACTGCTAGCTTCTGTGCATTTTAAGCACCCTGTCAAAGCTCGACTCTTCATCATTGAGAATTTATTAAGGCAGAAGTTCACAATTATTCTTCTATAAGTGGCAGCTGGTTCTTTAATCCTAGGGGTACTCAAAATTCTTCTAAACTCTCGTCTCAACTCGGAAGTCCATCCTGGTTCTGCCTGAACCCACAATGTTGTCTTCTCCTCATTAGTCTCCATAGATCTAATGGCTAGATTCCATTCAATTTAATTCTTTATAAAGGACACAAAAGCCCTTAATTGAAGATCTCCCATATAAGAGAATAGTGTCACAACCATCTTCGTACTCACATGTTCACAAATAATATTGTGTAAGAACAACTCACACAGTAAACTTTGCTCATAAAAATCAGAGGCACGGAAAACATCCAGAAACATACAAGTGGAATAACATAAATAAGGTCTGTCCTCCATAATGGCTTTCAATTGAAACAAGAAGTAACATTCCCATAGAAAAAGAGGATAGGATGGAGAAGGAAGACTACAACCCAGCAAGTTGAGGGCGAGGTCATGGAGTTTTTGCTTGTCTATTGTGAGATACTGAACCTGCTACTGTAACATAAAAAATCGTTCTTATTGTTTCTTCAGAGCTTCCTTCTTCTTGTAATTATCCCACCCTTTCTTCAACTCTGCTTCCATCCATCTTTCATGTAAAGTGTCTATTTCTCTCTGATGTTCCTTTAGCGAAATCATCCCATCCTGAAGGGAGATTGCTTATTTTTCCATTTTTGTCATAAATTAACATGAGTTTCTCATAAATCGATCCCAAGATGGGACTTGACGTTCTCCTACATTCAATACCTTCATAAAAAATGGGTGTATCAGCCTTCACTACATGGGGTTGTTCCACCTCTGATGCTGGTTCTTGTGTAACAACAACCTCTTTGGTGGGTTCTTGTGTGTTAGCCCCTTTGTTTTTACCTAGAGTAGCCTTTGTGTCCATTGACGTTCTCCTACATTCAATACCTTCATAAAAAATGGGTGTATCAGCCTTCACTACATGGGGTTGTTCCACCTCTGATGCTGGTTCTTGTGTAACAACAACCTCTTTGGTGGGTTCTTGTGTGTTAGCCCCTTTGTTTTTACCTAGAGTAGCCTTTGTGTCCATTGTTGTTTCTTCTACAATAGGATTTGCCTCCATAGGTTCTTGTGGGTTGGCTTCTAGGTCAATTATTACTGGAGGCTCTACTTTAACTACTGGTTCTTGTGTGATCTAGGAGGATCTTGTTCGATGCAGTTCGACAGAGAGGTCCAGTCAGCTCCAGAAGTTTGATGTCTGATTCAGTCTTCATACCGTCAGTTTTGCCAGTAAATATGTCCTCAAGTTGATCATGGTTTAGTGTCAGGTTCATGGCATTTATTGATGTGGTATGATGTCATTTGGTGTCGTGATGATGATACACTCCTAGATCTAAAACCCTATGGTGAAATTCCTTACAAGTGTAACACTAGATCTAGAATCAACACTAAACGCCTAAAACTATGGTGTAAAATATTGAAATGTCCTAGCTCTAAGCCTATGTTCTAAGGCTAAGACATAAAAGGATAAAGTATTAGTATAAGTCCTAAAACATCTAAGACCTAAGGTTTAAAGACCTAACACATTACATCTATGGTCAAAACCCTAGCGCAAACATAAACTATAATTTAAGACCCACTTTTCGGACTTACATTATAAAATTATTGCAAATTCAAATGTAATACAACAGCCTAACCGCAAATAGTTTACCTCGTTGGAACCGTCAGAGCTCCTTGACAGGTGAGAAAACGTAATGCAACCGCGGCGGAAATGTCAAAACACAACAACTAACCGTCGGATGTAACTGCGACAGGAAATGTCACTGCATGTGAACATGCAACAATCAACTGCGACAAAAATATCTGTAGATCGTAACCGTAGTGTAATCTTGGGCTTTTGATTCAACATCAGAAGATAATGTTAACCAAAGCTGCCAGGAAAACCATAAAGCTAAGTTGCAACCGCGGGAGGTTAGCTGTTCACATGCCGACAATTACTCATCCTCTGAGCGGTAATGCTGACCGTCAGGGTTAGCATATAATATAAAGTTTAAATATGGGTTTTTGAATTAAATTAAGCGCTAAGGTTTATCACTTTTATCCTAGGTATTAATTAAAAGATAAGATTCGAGACCTCATCACCATGCATTACTCAACCAATTTCTAAATTTGGTGATTAAGGAGTTCGAAGGCCACATTATTTAAATCATGACAAAGTTTCATTGTAGGAAATGGGGATATTGAGTATATTTGAGTTCAATTTCATAAGGATAGAGGATGTTTTGTTTTCAACATAGCTCCACCGTTTGGAGGTGGAATTGAGCGCAGAGACAGGTGTTGGAAAGTTGAGAGAGAGAGCTTCCTATTTTTAGAGACTAGAAGTGCCTACGAGCACAGTCAGTCTGGTGTTTTTTCTGTGTAAAGACTTCCTCAGTTCAATCTTAATAAAGTGGATGCCCACTTGAAAGCGGACCTAGAGATGTAGTCCACCAGGGACGAACTTCATAATCAACTGTTTGCTTCTTCTTCTCTCTATTTTATGATGTGCTTTAATCATTTATTTTTTTTCCGGTTTATGTCGTCTTTCACTTTAAAGCTCTCTTTAGTTAACAATCAATATTAATGACAAAATAATCAAACTACCTCAACACTTAATCGATCACATTCAGATCATTTTTGGTATCAAAGCACGTTGTGATTTGTAGTTTGTTTGTCAGTGGATATTAAACAGGTTGGGATTGCAACGTGGAAAAGGAAAGCTTGAGGAATTCGATCTAGAGATCGGAAAGAGGAAAGTTGTTCATCAATCAACGATGACAAGGATTGAGAACTTTGAGACTCCTGAAGCTACTGAATCGAAATCCATGGATGAGAATCAAATCCATCAGATGTTTTTAAACATGCAACAGATCTTGGCAGAATTATATGAATATAAGAAGACGAGAGATGTAGCCTCATCATCGAAGACATCAAGGAAGGACAAGGGGCAAGGGAGATAAATCTCCTTCTCCTCCATCATCTCCATCATTATCTTCTTCTTCTTCTACTTTTAGTTTTAAATCAGAAAAATAAAATAAACCTAAGAGTCCACTTTGAAACTTGATGTTAAGTTTGAATTACCTGTGTATGATGGTGAAATAAACACTGAGAAACTAGATAATTGGGTAAAATAGTTAGAAGTCTATTGTTTTATTCAAAATATTACTGATGATAAGACAAAGATCCAATTAGCTACTCTTAGAATGGGGGTTACTACTTTGATCTGGTGGGAAATTAAGACACAGATAGATTTAAAATGTAAAGGAATAGTTATCACCTCATGGAATAAGTTTATTAAATCTCTAAAGAAACAATTATATCCATTGGGTCACACACAAAAAGATGTTATTGATTGGCAGTTCTTGCGACAAGTTAAGGGACATAATGTTCAAGAGTTCACACAGGAATTAAGAAATAAAGCGTTAGCACTTGGTATTCCTTTGGACACAAAAGAAACTTTGTCGAAGTATATTGGTAGTTTACATTCATATTTTCAGCATACACTATTAATGTTCAATCCTAATGACTTTGATGAAGTTTGTGTTGAAGCTATTCATGTCGAATTAGGTGGAAAACCATTCAATTTTACACCAAAGACATCCAAACAGTTGGAAATTGAAGACAGCAAAAAGAAGGGCAAGTCAAAGGGAAAGAAGATTGCCACAACTCAGAAGGAAGATGAAAGACCTACCTGTACTCACTGCCAGATGATCGACCATGATGAAGCTAGGTGTTGGAAATTTCATCCGGAACTCAAGCCAAATAATTTCCAAATGAAGAAGGGTGAAAAGAAGGCTAAAATAAAATCCAACAAGGCTTGGACTTGGGATCTGATTCAGGTGACGCAGACAAAATCACTGCTATGGTTACAACAGGTAAAAATTCTGAAGCTAGCACTTCTTCTTCTTCAAACATCACACAATTGAATGAAGATAAAAGAGTCAAGTTATATCATATAAGGGTAACTTCAAAACATACAAATATAGATACATTGTTCGATATGGGATCACAAGAAAATTTTATTTCTGAATCATTGGTTAACAAATTGTGTTTGAAAAAACATAGTCATCCAAAACCATATCCTTTAGGCTAGTTAAAGGAACAAACTCAAATTCATGTTACCAAATAGTGTCAGTTGAAATTTGCAATCACAACTAACTATATCGACGAAATGGATCTAGATGTGATACCGTTAGACATATGTGGAATTTTCTTAGGAAGCCCTTATCTTTGTGATCATGATGCAATATTTTATAGGAAAGAGCATATGTATCATCTCAAGAAAGATGGGATTAAATACATCGTTCGGGCACATAAAATAAAAAATCACTTGAATTTAATTAATGCTAATTAGATGAAGCGCTTAATAAGTTCAAGTAAGAGATACATAGTCATGCCGGTAAAAGAGCAACATAAGGATCTTAATGATGCTTGTTCAGGTTCTGAATTTTAGTATGAAGGTAATTTGGTTAAAAAGGTAGATTCATTTCAAGATCTAGCTAAAGAACCAAAAAATATACTTCATAAAAAGGAAATACAACATGAGATGCAGTTGATGTCTGATGCCTCTCTTTCTAATATTGGAATATATTACAAGTCAGTTATAGAGAACAAAGAAATAAAGCAACAAATTCCAGGGATGGTTGAAAAAGAATTCATGCGACCTAGTTCATCTCCATGTGGTTCACCCATAATTTTGGTTCCTAAGAAAAATGGGACATAGGGAATGTGTGTCAATTTTAAAGTTTTTGATTCATTTAAGCATAAAAATTTCACAACGTTATTAGATCATCAACAACGATTTGAAGTTAAAATAGATGCTAGTGGTTATGCAATGGAAACAGTGATTCACATAGATCATCAACAACTTCAATACCTTCAGTCACATACTAAGTTGCAACAATCTCGCCACTATATTTGGATGGGATTTATTCAACAAATTCACTTAGAAATTAAGGACAAGAAAGGTGTAACAAGTAAAGTAGTTGATATGATGTCTAGACTGTCTTTGAATACTTCAGTAGTACTACATAAAATTTCATTGAAACATGAAAGTTATGTAGAACAATATAGTACTGATGATGATTTCGAAGATATTTATGAGTCACTAACTCATGATACTCAGATAAAAGAAGTAAATTATCATATTCATGATAGATTATTATATCATCTAGGTAAGTTGTACATACCACATACAAAAAGAGTGCAGGTTATTTTGGAAGTTCATCCTTTTCAGATTGCAAGACATCTTGGTGTAAGCAAGACTATGGCGCAAAGTCAAAGGTATTGTTACTGTACTCATATGTATGAAACAATTGTGAATTACATTAAGGGATGTGTAATGTGTTTGACAAGAAAGCTAAGAAATCTAAATATTGGTTTGCACATGCTACTTTCAGTTCTTTTGCAACCATGGGACAACATGGATTTCGTTGAAGGACAAAAATAAATGGTGAACAGGACCAGGATACATATTCGTCGAGGTTACTATAGTAAGAATCCTAAGTTTTGGGATGAATTTTTACCTTATGTGCATCAAGCTTACAATCAAGCCTTACATTCTTCTCTAACTATACCACGACAAGCATTGGGTGAAGCCAAGTACAAATTGCGCCATGACAAGCATCGAGTAGATCATCATTTTCAGGTCAGCAATTAGGTATGTCTGTATATCAGCAAAGTCAGGTTGAAAGGAGAAGGTAAGAAACTAAAATCTATCAGGTATGATCCTCTCAAGATTGTTGAGAATATTGGAAATAATGCATTCCTATTAGATTTAGCACCTTACATGCATATTTACTCAGTTGTGAACATTGAAAATCTAAAGTTGTATGAACCTCCGATAATTGTTGATCCCGAGGATGATACACAGATCCCTTCTATTAACGATTTATCACCTGAGTACATGACAGAGTTGTAGGAATATACCATCTTGGATAGAAGAGTTCGTACTTCCAGGCGAGGAGATGTGGAATATCTTCGAGTGGGACTCAAGGACATGAATCCAAGTAAGGAAAAATGATAGAGATCAGAAAAGTGAGGGAGTTGTATTCTCACTTATTATCTGCTTAAAATAAAAATTTTGTGGTCCAAAAGATTTCAATTGGAGAGGATTGATCCAGGAGGATCTTGTTCAATGCAGTTTGGCAGAGAGGTCCAGTCAGCTCCAAAAGTCCGATGTCCGGTTTAGTCTTCATACCGTTTGTTTCGCCAGTAAATATTTCCTCAAGTTGATCATGGTTCAGTGTCGGGTTCATGGCATGTATTGATGTGGTATTATTTCAATTGGTGTCGTGATGATGATATGCTCCTAGATCTAAAACCTTATGGTGAATTCCTTACAAGTGTAACCCTAGATATATATTCAAGACTAAGCACCTAAAACTATGGTGTAAAATATTGAAATGTCCTAGCTCTAAGCCTTAGTTCTAAGGCTAAGACATAAAAAGGAAAAAATCTTAGTCTAAGTCCTAAAACATCTAAGACCTAAGGTTTAAAGACCTAACACATTACATATAAGGTAAAAACCCTAGCGCAACCATAAACTATAATGTAAGACCCACTTTTCGGACTTACATTATAAAATTATTTCAAATTCAAATGTAATACAACAGCCTAACCGCAAACAGTTTACCTCGTCAGAACCGTCAGAGTTCCTTGATATGTGAGCAAACGTAATGCAACCACGGCAGAAATGTTAAACCACAGCAACTAACCGTTGGATGTAATCACGACAGGAAATGTCACTGCATGTGAACAAGCAACAGCCAACCACGATGGAAATGTCAATAGAACGTAACCATAGCGTAGCCGTGGGCTTGTGATCTGGCATCAAAAGTTAATGTTAACCAAAGCTGCCAGGATAAACCATGAAGTTAAGCCGCAACCGCCAGAGGTTAGCTGTTCACATGCCAACAATTAATCATCCTTTGCGCAGTAATGCTGACCATCAGGGTTAGCATATAATATAAATTTTAAATATGGGTTTTTGAATTAAATTAAGTGCTAAGGTTTATCACCTTTATCCTAGGTGTCAATTAAAAGATAGGATTCGAGACCTCATCACCCCAATTTCTAAATTTGGTGATTAAAGAGTTCGAAGGCCACATTATCTAAAACATGACAAAGATTTATTGGAGGACATGGGGATATTGAGTGTATTTGAGTTCATTTTCATAAGGATAGAGGCAATTTTTTTTTTCAGCATAGCTCCACCGTCTAGAGGCGGAATTGAGCACAAAGAAAGGTGTTGGAAATATGAGAGAGAGAGATTCCTGTTTTCAGAGACTAGAAATGCCTATGAGAAAAGTCAGTTTGATGTTTTTTTTGTGTAAATACTTCCTCGGTTCAATCCTAATAAAGCGGACACCGACTTGAAAGTGGACCTGAAGATGTAATCCACCAGGGACGAACTCTGTAATCAACTGTTTGCTTCTTCTTCTCTCTGTTTTATGCTATGTTTTAATCATTTATTTTCTGCTAGTTTATGCCGTCTTTCACTTTAAAGCTCTCTTCTATTAAAAATCAATGTTAATGAAAAACTAATCAAACTACCTCATCTCTTAATTGATCACATTCAGATCATTGTGTAACATCAGTATCATCAACAGTTTCTTGTGTAACATCCTCCCGCTGTTCTGTTTCTGTTTCCATTGCGATGATATTTTCTCTATGGGCCTTATATCCCACTACTGTTAAGTCTTGAAAACATTTCATGCATAAGGACACCAGGAATTCCTTCCCCTCAAATAATTTCCTCTTCAATTCCTTGTTTTCCTTTCTTAAATTCTCAATTTCTAAAAAAAAGGCATTGGTTTCGTCCTTACCTGATGAGGAGGGTTTCCTTTCTTCTTCTAAAACTTCTGCTCCCATCTGATTCTCCACCGTAGGAAAAGGTTCTACAGGCATGTTGACCTTCACTCTTTTTTTCAGTCTTCTATCCACAATTGGTTCATCAATAGGCTTCTTCCCAATCCTAACTCCAGCAGGTCAAGTCTGGGTCTCCACCTCCGCGTGACTTCCTCTTGAAGTCATGGTCTATTTCCCCTGGCTTGTCCTTAGCCTTTTTCTCTTGAATTATTTCCAAGTTTTTCCTTACTGGCCTAGGGAATCCAACACGATTAGCTTAATAATTCCGTGATTAGTCACACATGCCTCTAGGTGTGCTGCTGTTTTCACTGCTACTGCCATATGCTTGATGTTCCCTAGAAAATAGAATGGAAGATTGATTCTTTGCTGGTGCTGAAGGTGATTAAGCAGAGGAAAATGATAGTTGAACACTATTGTGGATCTTCCCTCACAAGTGATATATTTTATCAAGCCCATGGCAATGACTTCCCAAGGATGAGGAAGTGACAATATGTCAACTCCTCTTCCTTTCTTCTCCAGTTTTTCCTCCCCTACTAGGAAGTCTTCTTTCAAGGAGGGGTCATTGATTTTTCTGTTAAACCATCTTGGCCCCTCTACTGGTAATGAAGTTACCTGGGAAATTACCTCTTCAGTCACCTCCACTTGCATGCCCCTTACTCGGGTTTGATTATTGTTCAAGTTTGAGCAAATTCAATTTCCACTGCCTTGTCTGAGCCTTCAATCTTTTAGAAAAAGTCAACCCATCCAACATCTCTGAATATATGGTAAGCTTCTGGATAATTCTGCAGTGTATCCATGGAATCCGGCTCATGCCTGACTGCTGATCCACCCATCTCTGTTGTTTGTTTCTAATTTGTTTCTTAATGTTCGACCACATTGTAATATCATCGAGTTTCTGAATTCACATCTTTGCTGTTCAGTACTGGTGTAACATCACTGTGTCTCTGAACTCGATGCTTCTAGGGGCCTCTGCTTATCCCAATTGATGAGTTTACAATGAGAATGAAAGGTTTAAATTGAGGAGCTTGATGGAAGGTGACGAATTTCATAGATTTACCGAATCGTACCCTACACTAATATTCATAAATGGCTCATTATGGAAAGTAATGGGATTTCATACACATGCTCTTTTCCAACCAGATTTGGTCATCATTAGAAATTCTGTTATTGATTAGGTGCATGCGGATTTAATAGATATTTATGATTACGACATTTTTACAATGATTTCAAGTCATATCCCCTCCCCCACTTTAATAGTGACGGCCTCCCACATCCGTCACATGAGCATCATTACTTTGCCAATTAATCACCAAATCATCAATGCTAATCATCTACCTTTTTAATGACATACTTGAGGTGACGTGGAGGAAGAATTTGAATTGACGGCGTCCTGCTTGCAGCGCTTGTGTTGTTGTTTTTGACCAACACGATTATTGTTGTTTATGGAATGAATCATAAAGAACAATATTTGTGGCTATCGGTTGTTACATGTGTAACAACCAAGACAACTTTTAAATTATTCTTAGAAAACATAATAATCAGAAGAATTTGGTACAGAAAAGGAAATTACATGAATACCATCATCCTATGAAATAGATCAGAAAGGGAAGATTATATTACAGGAAGAAAAACATGGGTGTAATAGCTGCCACAAAAGTGGTTTTCAACTATTACTAGCTGTCTGACTGCGCCTCAAAAAGGGGTTTTCAAAGTTAGATTTATTTTTGTTTTTATTTTATTTTTTTATTCATTATTATTATTAATATTTTAATAGGTGTAATAGCTACCATAAAGGTGGTCTTCAACTGCTACACTTATTGGAATTTTAGTTTTAAAGGCTGCACAGGAGAATGTTCTCCTGCTATCGTAACATGAAGACCAAATTCCGTGACAATGTTGACAAATGATTCCTTCAAAGAGGGTTGATGATATAACCTTAGAAGGTGCCCATTAATCAGTAACGTCATCTTAGCACTATCAATGGTGACTAATTGTAAAACCCCATTGTCAAAGCCCGTATCCACTTCATAAGGACTTAGCCACTTGGTGCAGAGCTTACCTTTGAAATATTTGAACCTTGAATCATAAAAAAGAGCCCAATCTCCTTTCTGGAAATTTTTCTTCTTAATAAACCCATCATGCCATCTAGCTCTTTGTTGATGAATAATTTTTGTCTGTTGAATGGCAGCCAGCCGTTTCTCTTCCAACTCATTGAGCTGGTTCAATCTTTGAGTCTGTGCTGTACTCAAATCCAGATCGACCTGCAATGTTGTTCTTAATGTCTTTATTTCAAATTCTATTGGGAATAAGGGATTCTTACCATACATAAATTCATATAGTGAGAAGCTTGTAGTATTCCTCCATGTTTTCCAATGAGCCCACAGTACCTCTGGAAGTTTCTTGGCCCAGTTTCTTCGGTGGCTAGCTACTGTCTTTGTTAAGATTCCCTCAATGAATTTATTGGTGCTTTCTACTTGAAAATTTGCTTGTGGACGAGATGGCGTGGTGATTCTGTGATGGATTCCATACTTTTCTACCAACTTATTGATCAAATGAGATGTGAACTGAGGACCCCCATCTGTCACTATCTCTCTGGGTATCCCGAAGCGAACAAAAATATCTTGAAATAGGAATTCTGAAACAACCTGCTATGTTGCTCTAGTTAGTGCCCTTGCTTCGACCCATTTTGTGACATAATCGGTGCAGACAAATATGTATGCTTTTTTCTGTGATGAAGGATTAATTGGCCACACAAAGTCTAGGTTCCATTTCTCGAATGGTTCTAATAATATCTGAGGCTGCAATGACATCTCATCTGATTTCAGAGGCTGGCCCATCCTTTGGAAACTATCACATCTTTCAAAAATTTCTTGGCATCCTGGAATATAGTTGGCCAGTAGTACCCTGTTGAGATTACTTTATTTACTGTCCTCTTTTTAGCGAAGTGTCTTGCACAAGGTTCCTCATGACAAGCCTTTAGAATCTCAAATACCTCATCTTCTCTAACACGTCGCCTAATCTGAAAATCTGGCCCGATGTGATATAGATTGCCTTCTATCCAGGAGTAGGTATCACTCTATTGTATAATCCTCCTTCTTTCCTTGGAGGAAAATTGGTGTGGAAATTTTCCTATAGCAAGGTAATTGGCTATATTTGCATACCATGGTGAATTTATTGGTTCTTTCTACTTGAAAATTTTCTTGTGGACGAGATGGTGTGGTGATTCTGTGATGGATTCCATAATTTTCAACCAACTTCTTGATAAAATGAGATGTGAACTGAAGAACCCCATCTGTCACTATCTCTTTGGGTATCTCGAAGTGAACAAAAATATATTGAAATAGGAAGTCTGAAACAACCTGCTCTGTTGCTCTAGTTAGTGCCCTTGCTTCGACCCATTTTGTGACATAATCGGTGCAGACCAATATGTATGCTTTTTGCTGTGATGAAGGATTAATTGGCCACACAAAGTCTAGGGCCCATTTCTCGAATGGTTCTATTAATATTTGATGTTGTAACGACATCTCATCTGATTTCAGAGTTTGGCCCATCCTTTCACAAATTTCTTGGCATCCTGGAATATAGTTGGCCAATAGTACCCTGTTGAGATTACTTTATTTACTGTCCTCTTGTCAGCGAAGTGTCCTGCACAAGTTTCCTCACGACAAGCCTTTAGGATCTCAAATACCTCATATTCTCTAACACATCACCTAATATGAAAATTTGGCCTGATGTGATAGAGATTGCCTTCTATCCAAGAGTAGGTATCACTCTGTTGTATAATCCTCCTTCTTTCCTTGGAGGAAAATTGGTGTGGAAATTTTCCTACAACAAGGTAATTGGCTATATCTACATACCATGGTGAGTTAGAGATGGGAAAAAGATACTCATCTGAAAAAGAATCCTCAGTAGCAGTGCAACCATCACTTATAGTTAATCTAGAAAGAAATCATCAACTACATCATCTTTTCTGAGTTTATCTAAAATAGTAATATCAAATTCTTGTAACAGAAATAACCATTGTGTAACTCTACTGTTAGTAACAATATTGTGCATTAAAAATTGAATTGCATCATGGTCAGTGTGTAAAAATACTTGGTACCCGGTGATGTTGTGCCTGAATTTGTTGATAGCATGCACTACTGCTAGGAATTCCTTCTTAGTAATAGTGTAGTTGAGTTTTGCTGGAGTTAAGTTATTGCTGATGTAATAAATGGCATAAGGTTTCTTATCCTCCAGCTACCCCAAAATCACACCCACAACCATGTAAGATGCGTTTGTAGCAATATGAAATGACAATTCCCATTTTGGTCCTCGTAAAACAGGTGTTGCTGTTACACAATTATTCAACTTTAAAAAGGCTTGCTCACACTTTCCTGTCCACACAAATTATGCATCTTTCATAAGTAATGAAAATAGAGGATATGAAATCTTTGAAAAATTCTCTATAAACCTCCTATAGTATCCTGCATGTCCCAAAAAACTACGTACCTCTTTCGGGGTCTTAGGGGTCAGGATTTTCAAGATTACCTCAATTTTTGTAGGATCTACCTTGATTCCATCTTTTGAAATGAAATGTCCCAGCACAATTCCCTCAGTCATCATCATGTGGCATTTTTCCGTGCTCAAAGCAACATTAGTTTTTTCACAAAGTTCCAGTACTTTTTCCAAGTTAGCTAATGTTGTCTCAAAGGCAACCCCGTAGGGTTTAAAATCATCCATAAATATTTCAAGGAAATCATTCAAAAGATCAGAAAAAAATACCTAATATTTCCCTTTGAAAGGTTGCTGGTGCATTTCAGAGACCAAAGGGAAGGACTCTATATGCAAAAGTACCCCATGGAAAAGTGAAGGCTGTCTTGTCTTGATTTTCTGGAGTGATCTGTATTTGCTTATAGCCACTAAACCCATCTAGAAATGAAAATAATTTTTTTCCAGAAAGAGTGTCTAAGACCTGATCAATAAATGGTAAGGGAAAACAATATTTTTGAGTGGCCTTGTTAAGTTCTCTATAGTCGACACAGACCCTCCATTTTCCATTCTTCTTCGGAACTATGACAAGTGGAGACACTCACTGATTGTTAAAAATGAGGTAGATGAAATTAGCATTAAGGAGTTTCTGCAATTATTCTTTTTCTATCTCCTTAAGTACGAGGTTCATTCAGTACTGAGGTTGTCTAACATGTTTGCAATATTATTTAAGATAAATGCGGTGAGTGCATAGGGCAGGATGGATTCCTTTCATATCGGTATAGTCCCATGCAAATGCCTTTTTGTATTTCTATAACAGTTGTATCAGCGATATATTTTGTTCAGTAGTCAGGTTAGGATTGATGTTTAAACATTTTCCAGGTTCAATTTCAATGGGACTGCTGATAGTAAGTGGAGTTTTTTTCAAATGTTCAATAATTACATTATCTTCCTCATCGTCTTCTTCCAAATATCTAACGGAGGAAACATGGAGTGAATTACTGATAAAACCATTAATGATATCGTCCTTTATTTTATCCTTAAGGTATTATGCTTTTCCAAGCGTGATAAGAGGTAGGGAAAGAGTAGATTCAGGTGAAAATTCATCCCACCAGGGACTACTCAATTCCGTATGAGGTTTTGTTGGGGGATAAAGGTTCCAAGTGGCCTGTCCATCCGAAATCACCATGGATCCAGACCTACATCCGATATATGCATCTGCAGTGGCTAGCCATGGTCTTCCCAAGATTAAAGGATGACCCCCCAGATTGGATTTGGTTTGTAAAATGAGAAAGTCAGCCGGATAGTTCCAGGAGGCCATAGTGATAACCACATCTTCAATCGTTCCTTCGGGCTTAACACGGGACCTGTCTGCTAGTTCAAGCACTGTAGGTGTAGGTCTAAGTCCATGAAGTCCTAGGGAGATGAAGATATATTTAGTCATGACATTAATAGCTACCCCTAGATCAATCATGGTATTGGTTATGGGATGATTGTCAATATGGACAGTCACTATGGGGTTCCCTGGGTCATTAGATTTAGTCAACAATGACTGATCAATCATAATGTTGGACAATTTTCCCATGACATGGATAGTAGCAGGGTCTTTAGGTTTCCTCCTAGGTCTTTTGACGCATAGATCCCTCATTGTTTTAGCATAGATAGGCACTTCTTTAAGAGCTTGTAACAATGGAATTCGTACATACAAATTTTGCAGCTCCTTGAGGATTTCAGATTCAGGTTGTAATACTAGCCCAGTTTTAATCATTGAGGGTATGGGGGATTCTGAATGCTAAAAGATGAGTCAGCTACCACAGATGTACTAGCCTTACTCGGATTGGCTGCTGTAGGAACAAAAGACCTTTCCAAGCTGGCTGTTACAGATGTAACAACGGGTGCTGTATCAGCTGTTACATGTGTAACAACTGCCTTAGAATCATCCATATCCTTCTTGGATGATTCACTGTCTTCGGTAATAATGGAAGTATTTTCATATCTGACTACTTTCCCTGATCGAAGCTGAACCTCATTAAGTCTGATAGGAGTAACAAGATAAGTCTGGAGGGTAATCGGAGCATCCATGCTCTGGGCTACCTTATTATTTAGATTAGGGTTAGGTTGCACAGGTAATTGGGGTCGGACAGAAGGTGTAGGATTTTGAATAGAAGGCAGTTGTCACTTTTTCTGTTGCATTGGTATTGGAGGGGGTACTGGACCTTGGCTATTGCCTCTCCAGTTCTGACCCCAAGGACTGGGTTGCGATGGAGGATATAGTATAGGTGGAGGAAATGGCCAGTGGTTCCATGGTGAAGGAAATTATGTTGAGGAAGGAGTACGATACTGCCACGGGTATTGCTGACTATAATAAACATTATTCCAAGGATAAAAAGAAGAAAAATCTGAAGGAATACCTGTAGGTCGCGACTGCCATGGTCTCTTTGATCTGATAAAATAAGAAGATTGAACATCCTCGCTTGATTATTGAAGTACCACCTTTAGTCTGGGCAACTTAGGACACTGATTCATAGAGTGCGCCAACTCACAGATGTTGCACAGGCTGACACTATTCAGTCCACATTCTCTTTCCAAATGTTTCTTTTTGCATTGGGGAAAAAATATTTCTAAGGCTGATTCAACTTTCACTTGTGCCTTCTTTACTTGTATTGTAGTGATTTGGGCAGAGAGAGTGCTAAGTAGATTGGTTTTAAAATCCTCGAATAAGTTCCCGATCTATGCTCTGGTTACTCCTCCACTTGTGGACTTCTGTATCCAAAGTGAAGGGTATTGAACTGAAACTCTCCCCTTGACCGATCCTCTTGAGCTACGCAGGCAAAGTTTCATTATCTCATCAAACGTTTCTTGCGATATGTATCCTTTTCATATTATGTTCAAATGTTCTAGAAAATCATCTCTTAAACCTCTTAAGAATATTAGATTTATAATTTCTGGATCTAAATTACTAAACTTAGACCTCTGTAAATTTTAGTGGAATCGCTTCAAATAGTCTTCCAGGCTTTCCTCCTCCTTCTGTGCAATTCTAAAAATTTCTTCCTTCAAATCCCTGGTTTGGCAGTAGTCCTGATACTTAAAGAAGAAAGACTCTCACATGTCATTCCAAGTTCTAATTACATCGGTACCCAATCTCATGAACCATATTAATGCTTCTCCTTTCAGAGTAGCAGGGAATAATTTCAGCTTCTGGGCATCTGAAGTGTAGTCATAACCTCTACACAACACATCAAATTCGAACAGAAAGGTATTAGGATCTTCAACATGTATCCCCTAAAAGGATGGTAGGGATGATAAAGGGATATTCTTCATAGGAGCCTCATCCCATGTTACTACTATTAGGAATTCAAAAGTAACAGAGCTATCTGTATTAACATTCTGGTCCCCCATGGCTGATTCTTCCTGATGGGATGAACTGGCCTCGGAGTGCACTAGAGATTGAAAAATAGAAGGATCAGGTTACTCCAGGATCAACTGTTTAAAAACACTACCAACGCCCAATTGACGATCAACTAACCGTTGTTCCTCAGGTCCCTGATGATCCCCACTGGTCTCTTCATGTCCTTCAATTCTTATATCCTGATCAATAATTCTCCACTACTGTTTTGAATCTGGAGTTTTGATATCAGAAGTGGATATGCTATTCGAAGGATGGTGAGGTCTAGACATGGAAGACACTGATGGTCCAGGCCTTGATATGGTAGCTAATTTCTGTGGTCCTATGTTCCTATTATCTTTTTATGACGTGGAATGTTCCTTTTCTGCCCTTGAAATCAGATCTCCAAAGAATGTTTTCCTTCCCAAATATGTGCTCTTCTTATCCGTCTAACGACCCGTCTTTCCTATAGTTAGTAGAGTGGGGGGTGTTTGTAGATTTTGATGATGTCCTACCAGCACACATGGGCCCTATGCATATTAATTCATCCTATAAGTTCTTTAGTTTCTACAACAGTGAGCCCGCCCAAGTTTGTTAGAACGATGCACAGGTTCTTACCTCTCGTCTTACTTCCCGACGACAGTATAGCTGAAGGCACCCTAAAAAACACCCAAAATTAAATTCCTAAGTGTCCCAACAAGACATTGGTGAGCCTTCTCAAGTCCGTTAGAGCGATGCGTAGGTTCTTACCTCTCATCTTACCACCCGACAATTGTGTCACTGGAGACACTCTAAAAAAAAAAGAAAATGCTCAGAAATTCAACCTCCTAAGTGTCCCAATAAGACATTGGTGAGCTGCTCAAGTCTGTTAGAGTGCTATGTAGGTTCTTACCTCTTATCTTACTTCCCAAAAATTGTGTCGCTGGAGACACTCTATGAAATCACATGGAAATTGCACTTCTAGGAAACAACTCTGATTGATTGGATCATCACTTCCATCCCCAGCAACAACACCAAAATTTTGGACTATATAAAAAAATTATTAAATGACTGAACATCACACATTTAATTATCAATCCAGGGACGTCTGTTTATTCCAATGACAGTTGCACTATCTGTGCCTATACACCAACAAAAAGTAATTCCAAAGAAAAGAAATCATTGCTGAAGTAAATGCTGGAAATAAATCACTCATGCAGAAATAAAAGGATCTACAAGATTGAAATCACACTTCAATTGATCTGTCTAACTTGCCACACAATAAGTACTCAAATGGTGTCTCTATTATCATATGTATAACAGCATATAAAGTATTGAAATCGAAGCATATATATTCTCAGCTGAACAACAACAACAACACTCTATTGATACATAAACTGAAATACAATTACACACACACAACTACTTTAATCACTGTAATCCTTGCTAAGAAGGAGGGCCCTTCCTCTCTAGCGGGGCACAGGTAGAGAAGGAGCTTTAACGGAAACTAAAGAGAATCACACATGTAACAACAATAACATGATAATCTGTATTAATCTGAACATAATTACAGAGCCAAAATAATGTTGTTCTCTGTTAACCTCTCGACCTCTAGGGGCGAGAACTATATAGTGGTTACATCAGAAAATTCAGGGATAGATCAGTCATGAGAATATTATGATTCTCATGCTGATCGAAATAGAACACGTATAGTTCTAACCACTTCCTAAAAAAATTATGGCTAGAAAAATAAAAAATTACAATCGAAACCGCCCTTAAGTTGTTATCCCAAAAATACAATGCTAAACAACTTCTACAACTATTGTAATGGAATCACAACTGTAGTGTAATGGTCATAGGATAGATCAACAAAAATATTGACGAGATCACTCAATGGTACAACTGCATCAGCAGTTCACCAACAAGCCTGTAACAACGGAGTGTAACATCAGTTTGCTGGTAGGTCTATAACAGCAAGGTGTAACAACATCACTTTTCTGTAACAACACCATCTGAACTGCTCCTGTGAACTTCATGTTTGGGATCTTTGGTGCTACAAATGATATCTGAAAAGAAAACACAAAGACCATCAATCTTCTCCAAACATTAACCATCAATTAGTCATAAAAAGGTATAATATATCATAATAATTGGTGAATTGGCAAAGTAACGAAAGTAAGGTGAAACAACACAAGTTAGGGTAAAAAGGTAGGAAAAATAGGCAAAGATCCCATTGGTTATGGTTATGAGTAAAAATAAGGAAGATAAGTGTAGGAAAAATGTAAAAAAATAGCACCTAACAATTGTGGATACGTATAACAAGGAGGCTAGGCAACATTGGGGTAAACAAGTTGGGAAAAAGGAGGAGGCATGCTGTATCTTGGATACATGCTACCGGGAGGGGGAAAAGTGTTGGAGGAGTTGGCCCTTACCTGAGGGAAACCATAACTCATGGGAGGATGAGTGTACGGATGTGAGAGGGATCCAACAATACCATCAGTGACATGGGGCGCCCTCAGTGCGTTGGCACCACCGGGTCTAGGGAGATCAGGTCAGACAATATAAACATAACCAGATTGTGTGTAGATCAGGTCATATTTCAACACAATCTGGAGGGAAAATTACTCAGTCTGAGGGAAGTGAGATGCGACATATTTTCCAATAGAAGGCAAAAGGGATCTGAGAAACCTGTTCATGTAGACACAGTCTTTGAAGGTAGGGGCTTTACATAGGCTCTTTCTTCTCCACCATTCTTGGACATGGTCAGATAAGCGGGTCGCAAACGATTGACAGAAAGAGTTCAAGAGTTTGATACCAGTTCATAGTGAAGGGGAAGCTAGAATTAAGACATAAAAGCCCTGGAAAGGGTTTCAAAAGTAGTATGAGAGGAGGAGGCTTGGTCGACATACCACTTGGAAGCTTCTCCAGTAAGCGTACACTAGAATAATTGAAGACAGGCAGTCATCAGTGATGGAGTTGGATGAACACCACATGTGGAAAGAATGGACATGGTTGGTAGGATCCTCTCTAACAACTCCTTCAAACTTGGGGATGTATGAAGGGAGCTTTGTTGGAATAGTAGGCCAACCAGGATCATGGTGTATGGGGTCATTAATCAATTGGCTACAATCAGGAAGACTGAGGCCTTCCATATAAAGGAGAAAGGGAACAACCGAGATAGTTCCTGTTGTGGCACCACTAGTAGTATTCCCAACATTAGGGCTAGGGCTTCCACCAACATTAGGTCTTGAACCAGACATGGTGAAGGTGAAAGGTGGAGGAGAGCCGGAAATAGAACTAGAAGGGGAACTTGATGAACCAGAAGAAGAGTCAGAATGGGGACTCAGTGGAGGACGGACTTGAACCCTACGCAGAGGAGTAATTATTCCTAATGGAAACTAAGGATGAAGGCCTAGGAGTCTTCAGGGTAAATGCCTTGGGGGAAAAATGATGGAAAATAGACACGAATCACAGAAGGAAGAGAGACCAACAAGGGCAGGGAGGTGCAAGATTAAATGATTACAATGTCAAAACAAGGGCAGGGAGGTGCATGATCAATTGATTACAATGTTTTAGTCTTGGCATGGTGGTGTAAACAATGCGCTCTTCACTTAGGGTGTGCGTGTATGTGATAAGTGTGTTAATGTTAATTAATCCCAGACGTGTGTATAGAAAAAGGAAAAAATATGTTGTATAATTGTAAATTAATCTGAAAATGACAGTAAAGGAAACTGAATATGACAGAAAATAAATAGCTAAAGAATTTAAACCCAAGGAGGAGGGATTCCAAACAACTAGTCTATGGGTGGGTGAAATCTAGTCAAAACACACAAAATGGCCAATGGATCTAAAATTCGGGAGGGACAGGGATCTAAAGGTCAGATCTGCTGGAAATAGGTGCTGAAAAAAACAAAAAAAAGAGGGAAAAGTGCTGCAAAAAAGGTGGTGAACGGCTACAACCTGAAGAGAAACAAAGGGGACCCTAAAGGAGGACCAAACAAAACTGAAAATAGGCATTTTGGATGGATGAATAACCAATCTAAAATGGATCTGAAAGTACAGGTTTAGATATGAAAAATGGCTGAACACACTGAAATATCAGAAGCCCTGGTTCAGCGAAACTCCTCCTAAAAAGGTGGAAGCGTATTGAAGTCCTAAGGGGCTTGGTTCCTACTTCAATGAATAAAACTAAGAAATTACATGTCCAATATGGGTGGAGAGGGAGGTCAGACAACCCTAAATAGTAGCCCAAAAAAAACCTAGAAAAATCACAAAACAATTCTCGCAAAAATTACAAGTCGCAGGTTCTGACCTGTTTGCAGCTGACGTCGCAGGTTTGAGGCCGTTTTCAACGTCGTGAAGGTTGAGGTCGCAGGTTTTGGGCCAAAAAGTGCAACCTGCACTTTCGACTGTCTCGGGAGCAGGTTTCAGAAAAATTTCCATCTCTACTGTGGCTGATACCTGTTACCTGCGCAATAGGCCCAAAAACACACATAAGTAAGAATTTTTATTGTTTTAGGGTTTTAAAGGTTAAAAACAACATCAAAAAATGCAAAATAAGAAGCTGAAGAAAAACCCTAGAGGTTGAAGCAGCTGGTCATGTAGGGATCTGAAAAACGACAACAGTCATAATTATAAACCCTTGTGCAGTCGCCAATTGTTAGAGTGAATTCTAATAGCAAGTGTACGAAAAAAACTCACTTTAGCTGTGCATAAAAAATAACCCTAACATCAAAGATGGCTGTCAATTTCCTTATATATATAGTTAGTGATCAGAATAAATGATACAAAAATTGAGATCTATGTAGTTAAATACATTAAACAACAAATAATAAGCAAGAGTTGCTCCATGCATCCAATGAACAAGACAAGAATTTTTAAAGAATTTTTTGTAATATGACACATGGGAAGGGAACATAGAAAGATGTTACCAATCCCCATCAATGGTATGGGTTCTTGTATGTCCTTAGCACTTAAGATCTAAGATCTCTCTCTCTCTTGATGGTGTAGAAAACCCAATGAAAAATGGAACTCAAAGGGGGCTCACAAGCAAAAAATAGGAAAATATGACAATGATGGAGGATCAAAGTCAGCCCAAAAGTATAGATTCAAAGTGATCTTTAGGAAACAAAAGGTAGTGAATGAATGGAAAAACCCTTCTATTTATAACAAAATATTGAGTTAGTCTAGATATTGATGCATAATTAAAATATTATTAACCAAATCTAGATCCAACTTTTATGTAATATTTTATTGTTTTTGTTGGAGGGAAAAAGAATTTGAATTTGGTCAAATCCCTTTATTTGTAAATAATAAATAAATAAATGATTTATTTATTATTTTAAGAATGTGGTTGAGTAATAATTAAATAAATAATGATTTATTCAATTATTTATATCTTATTTAGTCAAATTTAACAAATAATATTATTTAAATAATGTTTTAAATAATTATTCCTAGAAAATAATAATATAAATGATGATTTATCTAATTAATTTTCTTGTTTTGGGTTAAATATGACCAGGAATATTAATTAAACGGTGGTTTAATTAATTATCCCTTGAGGAAAATAAAAAAAATAAGGATTTATTCAGTTATTCCTCACAGGAAATCCTGTTTAGACCATAAACAACTTAATAAAATATGGATTACTAAGTTATTTTTCATAGTGAAAGCAATTTTACTAGGGTAAAATTGGTCTTACATGGTGTATTTGGTCCATCTAATAGTAACAGGTTAGATGACCAAAAAAAGCTGTAACATATCTCACCACCTTGGATTCACCCATGAATTCACATCATCATACTACCCCCAATCCAACAGATAGGTAGAAGCTGTGAATAAAGTCCTAAAAAATATGTTACAGTGCATGGTGAATAACCATAAAACCAACTAGCACCATATGTTTTTCTCCACCCTGTGGGCATACCGCACGACCATGAAAACATCCATTGGTTTCACCACGTTCCACTTGGTATACAAAGTCAAACCCGTGATTCCTATAGAATGCGAGATCCCGAATTTACATGCCACCATCGAACTCCTCGATGTTACCTAACATCTAGAACAACGTTTAGTACAACTAGAGTTCATTGACGAAAGCTGATGACAGTCGCCGCAACACAATGAGGCCCAAAATAAAGAGGCCAAAGCATCGTTCGACTGCCACATCAACCCTCGTTCATTCACTGAGGGAGATCTAGTCCTCTGCTACGATGTTGCAAAAGAAGCCCTAGGGTCAAGAAAGTTCGAAAATTTGTGGAAATGGCCCTACATCATAAAACACGACCTCCTCAAGGGGGCATACATATTGATTGAGTCAGATGGAACATGTCTCAGCAACCTCGTCAATGGCCTTTACCTTAAGAAATTCTACCCATAAGGGCCGAGAAGGCCCACCCGTAGAGTCAACGCACACGGACCCAAAAACTTTAAATTTTTGACCAAAATAATTGTCACAAAACACGCTTCTAGTGTCACAATGGATTATCAACCTGACCATTACATTGGATTTGACGATGGGGCATAGCAATGGTCTCAAAGTTTAGCAGCAGCCGCCTGGGTCATCTACCATCCTAACCAATCACTAGTCTGCACTAATGGTGTATGCATCGGTTCAATGACAAACAATTAGGCATAATATGACGTCGTCATCAGACTTATGTCCGATGTCCTCAATCAGGGCATACACCATATGCATATCTACCTCGATTCCAAGTTAGTAGTGTCGTAGTTAAACCAAGAATTTGAGATACGAGCTTCACATCTGTTTAGAAAATACTTGCGTGCAAAAATATTAAGCTAACAATTTGACCACATTACATTCACATATGTACCAAGAAATCAAAACCAAATGAATGATCGCATAGCTAACAACATTCTAAATTGGAATGCATATCGGATACACCATCATACATAAAAAACAAAAAACATAGAAAAAATAGATGTCCATCAACATAACATAATCCATAAACAAAACAGAGGCCACACCATCATCGAGGTCATCCATGAAGCCTCGAGTAGGAATCCCCTGGGTCAAGAGGTCCACTCGACCCTAGACATCCTTTACCACTCGAGCTCTGACCTCTAGAGCAGCCACCTCCTCTGTCAACTCAGCAACATGAGCCTCTGCCGCCTCAGCACGAGCCCACTCAGTAGTAGCTGAGCTACAATCCTCCCCCAAGGTACAAACCCCCCCACCAGGTACTCCACCTAGAGGCTGCACCAAAGCTCCTCCCTGTCTCCCGCCTGCGCGAGGAGTACCTCGAGGCCACCGAATTGGCTGGTGCCCCACCAACCGAGCCACGGGACGTTTGACCTCGCCAATATCTGCAAGAGTAACACAACTATGTCAGTGTCATCATAATAAACATACAAAACATAAGTACTCAAGTAAATGCAGAATAAAACACAAAAAAATACCTACTGGCCCCCAAGCATATCTAGTAGGAAGACCCGTGTCTCGGTCTCCGCGGAAGTCCATGCTCGCATAAGGGAATGACAAAAACATTTGAGGATTGGCCTCAAACCAAGCCTCCGTGGTGGCATTCTAATAATGCCCCACCCTACCGCCCCCTCCGCAAGGAATCACAAGGGCCCACATCCTCATACGAGGCTCCTGAGGCCCCCCAATAGGCACAACTATCGTAGGTCTCAGCAAGACCACCCGCTCATACATAATGCTGCATACAATGCTAGCATATGTGAAAAACTTTATCCATATCGGACCCTGGAAAGTTGAGCCAACATCTCGTCATAGAAAAAATGGGAAAATTTGAAGAAATGTCTGGCTCTCAGCCAGCGCAAAACACCTATACATGGCCCCGACACCTGGTGGGGCACAGGTGACCCCACTAGTCGTACAATAAAAATGAGAGCACACTACTCATCTAGCTCAATCATAGAAGAAATCGCTATGCACCCCTCCGTAAGGGGTGCCCCGCCACAATGGCCCTCTGAAAACCACTCAAGATCCACTCTCCTAGGTGGAGTGGATAAGGAAGTGCCTCTCCCTAAGGCAACAACCCGATCAAAAAATAGATATCCATCTCGGGATGGATAACAAGGTCGAACCCCTGCAACACCATGACCTTGTGTCGCCTGTTCCAGCATCGGATAAGGTAACGCAAAAGACGATCCTGTGATCGTTAGAGGTCATTCTCCATAAATTTAAGAAGACCCCAGTGTGCCAACTGTTGGAACGCGTGACCATCAAAAACCAAAGTGGCCCAGAGATCAAGCCAAACCCTATCCTTTCAGAACATCCTGTCATCAAACAGGAAGACATCAGTCACAATGAAAGCACTAAAAAATAGACAAAATTTCCAAAATTTTTGCAAAAAATTAGCTTCAGCCCTCCGCGCGGCTATTCCTCAAACAGGTGTGAGGAGTGCATGTCTATTTTTCTCACAGACATGATAAGGGCACTCCCAAAGATAGTACATGCATGATAAGTTCGTGCAAAACCCTAAGGGTCAAGGAAAAAGCTGGCCTAGGATCTATACAAACGCATCCTGTACGGACCTTGGCACCGACACACTGAAAAAATTAAAATACAGGATGTCATGGGGCCTACCTGGCTAAAAAATTGCTAGTCTTGGGTACTCAGGATGACTGCAACGACAAGAACAACTCCACAAAAGCCTCTGACCTCTCAAAACCTCAAATGCTCAACTAAGACAAATGAGCTGAATTGAGCCATATTCGCCTATATGCTGCCCTTTTTAGTAACCTTGGAGGACCATAACGAGAGCTCAAAAGGCCCAATTACAAGGCTGAAAGCAACACTGTGATCAACACTCCATAACGCCCAAGGGTAATGCCACAAATTTGCACCTCTGAAAAAATAAATTTTCAGTGCCGACGGGTATGCCCTCTCTCATCTTCTTTTTTAGCACATGTCTTTCAATAATATTTGAATAAAGGAGATACTTTCACTTGGAGTATTTTTTTTGCAGGTATTGTGCAAACCATCAATCGATCCATCCATCGAAAGTTCCAGAGCAGGTATCATTCTACCCTTAGCATGATAAAGTCCTAGAAAAACTCTGCATATCCTGACATCATTTATCCATAAGAAATTAACCATAGGTTCCAAGCACCTGACCATGTTTATCATCAGCCCCCCTTGCACATGATAAACATCCTCATTTCCTCCCCTCCATGATGTCCGTAACTCAAAGTAGACCATGTATCACAAAAGTCATGATGCCATGGCCACACCACTTTAGTCCGAGAAGCACCTCATTCCCATTTCACTCACCATGCATTAGGTCAAGTTTTACCACATCAAAATAAAACCCCTTTCCCGGAATACCAGGTTTTTTCAAGAAGATCAAAAGCCCACTCCCGTTCCTCACATTTGGCCTACCATACCTCCATCATCATAACCCATCTACGAAATTTTCCATCTGCTTCATCAACCCTACACATGAGACCAACCAATGGCGCCCCCACTGTTAGAAAAACACCTTCCTCACATCATTAGTGAGCGAACACTTTCATTTTTTGGGGCACCCATCTCTGTGTTTTGTACAAACCAAACCCTATTATTTCATTCTTTTTGGTAAGTGTACAAAGACCGAAAATGGTGCACTATGTCCCCCATTCAGCTATCCATTTTTTCTCCCATGGCAGCAGTTCCTAGTCACACTCGGTTGGAGTATCACACCCTTCATGTAAAAGCCCCCATGACATTCGTAACCAATATATACCCACCCTGGACGTCCTACTGAATCCAGGGATTTTCCAGTTAGAAATAGTTATGACAGCCGCAAAGTTGCTTTTTATACTTTGACCTTGGGCCACTGAATCCCCATCATCAGTTTTCAGTCACCTGTCGCCATCATGCCTATGTTAAACCTATCACATCCAGGATCTTGATCCCTTGCATCAACAACTCTCTTGTTCGGTTGAGGCTTCCTTTTTGTCGACATCAAGACCTATTTTCCAAAAAGGCAGCGGTACCTTGGATCGCCCCTCACCAAAAAAAGGACATCCTCGGGTGGCACTGTGGCAGACATCATTGCCCACAAATGCCATTGATCCTCCTGAAATTTTACTTCAACACAAATTTTCATGTCACGATGGTATCTTACCTTACAACCATTGCACTTTGATAAAATTCGTCAAAGACCCATGCCTGTATCAGCATCACTTTCATTCGTTCTTACACGGGAAGGTCCCAGTCATACACCCATGCGTACAAGGTGCATTTATATGCCATGCCAAGCTTACGCATGTGGGTACCACATTCCACCTATTGTCAAATAAAAAATGCCCCTGGGGGTGTCAACAATCGTTGTCATCAACCAACAGATCACTACCATTCTAGTGACACAGACAAAATATGTATCTGTCAAATAGTTTTGTTTATCTAGCCAAAGCATCACGAGTATGGGACATGCCCGACTCATAGAAAAATTGTATTTATTGTATTATACCATTTCTTGTAGGGTTCCCATAGGACATGGTCGCTCTTCGACCTGATGTAAGGTGTTTCCAACTCTGTATTACACACAGGTCTCTCTCTCTCTCTGCACAACACACAGAAAATAAAATATAATGTATTTTGGCTATACAGTTCTTCCTAGACCTCACACATTAGGGGGAAACTATTATCACTGGAAAACCAAACAAGAAAATATGACATTATTAAATTTTAGGCAGAATTATTTACAGGGCTAAGGCACATTAGAGGATCTAAAGTGATGAAAAGCGAAACCCACTCAGGGCAGGTTCACCTTTCAGTTAAACATATGAACCTGCAAACTTCAAATTCTGTATCAAGATGCAGATTCATAACTCGATGCTTGATCCTGGGGCCTGTGGGTTATGGGCCCACACCTCTTCTATCCTTTGGAGACATTTAAAAAATACACTTAAACCAAAGTCTTGTTCCCTTCGGGGCGGTTTCGTCCTGCAAACCCACTCATTTAAACATGGCGTTGAACCATGGATTTCATTCTCTGTATAATATGAATCGACTACCTTCGATTCTCAACCTGACTTCTTCTATCTCCTCGAAGTCTTACCAGGGTTAACACATTCAATTTAATCCTAAATTTTTGCAAACTGTATACAACGCCACCACAGGTTCGAAGGGAAGAACCCTTCTCGGCCTCTGCAATTTAACGATAAGGTCGATTTTAGTCGGTCTTCCACTAGGAAACCTGGATTCAATGCTTACAAGCTTTTATACCGAATTTAATTACATGTAACTACACATCGATTTGCTATGGCTACGCTCAGCCAATAGGAGCAAACTCTTCGACCTTCACTTAACATTCCACACAGAATTAATACTCATTCCAATCATATACGGCGGACAGGAATTCGTAAACAAAATTATGAATAATTCATATTTAACCTCACAGAAACATAAACCAACATCACAGTATATTTATATTATATACAAGCTCAGTTACAATTCTAAGGCATTATAACCTTAGTAAAAATTTCCCATACGAATACATTGCGTCCGCCCTCTCCATCTCTCACGCACACGCAGACTCTCATTTAAAGACTTACAAGAAACGTGAGTTAGTTAAGATCCAAAACAACCCTACATATTCTCAAATGCACACCTGGCAGATCATCAGTTACAGAAAACTAATTTGGTTTACAAATTTTTCCCCAAATTTGCATGACTGTTCGCATACCCGCCTTTTTAGCTTTAGATTCGAACTTAATTCAAATCTGCTCAGATGCGCCTGCATCAGACTCCCGAGGCACAAAAATTTATGACCTCCTGGAAATATGTCTTCTCCAGCTGTCAACAATTCTACCCACATCATCTATGGAACTGCTCTTTGTGATCTTCCTATAGCAACATCTTGAACAATTCTACCCACGTCCTCTATGAGTTGCAACAAAACCTTTGCAATAGCAAGTCCTCCCTACTACCAGATACCTCACCAAGCTTCTCTCCCGAGCTTAGTCTTTCAGCATCATCTTCGGTTCACTCCTATGGAACCATTGAGCACTCCTGCTCTAGGCTGCTACATCTTCTCACCTTCCTCTGCTGCTAACTTCACAATATAAAAGAAAATCACAAGTTTACAAATTTTCACAAAACTGTACCTCTTCCTCCTCTGTACACAAACTTCTTCTCCGCAGGAAATCATTTTCCCGCTCTGATACCACTTGATGAAAAGTGAAACCCACTCAGGGCAGGTTCACCTTTCAGTTAAACATATGAACCTGCAAACTTCAAATTCTGTATCAAGATGCAGATTCATAACTCGATGCTTGATCCCGGGGCCTGTGGCTTATGCGCCCACACCTCTTCTATCCTTTGGATACATTTACAAAATACACTTAAACCAAAGTCTTGTTCCCTTCGGGGCGGTTTTGTCCTGCAAACCCACTCATTTAAACATGGCGCTCAACCACGGATTTCATTCTATGTATAATATTAATCGATTGCCTTCGATTCTCAACCTGAATTCTTTTATCTCCTCAAAGTCTTACCAGGGTTAACACATTAAATTTACTCCTAAATTTGTGCAAACCGTATACAACGCCACCATAGGTTCGAAGGGAAGAACCCTTCTCCGCCTCTGAAATTTAACAATAAGGTCGATTTCAATCGATCTTCCACTAGGAAACCTGGATTAGATTCTTACAAGCTTATATACCAAATTTAATTACGTGTAACTACACAATGATTTTCTATGGCTACGCTCAGCCAACAGGAGCAAACTCTTTGACCTTCGCCTAACATTCCACATAGAATTAATACTCATTCCAATCATATACAGCGGACAGGAATTCATAAACAAAATTATGAATAACTCATATTTAACCTCACAGAAACATAAACCAACATCACAGTATATTTCTATTATATACAAGCTCAGTTACAATTCTAAGGCATTTTAGCCTTAGTAACAAGTTCGCATACGACTACATTGCGTCCGCCCTCTCTATGTCTCACGCACATGCAAACTCTCATTTAAAGACTTACAAGAAACATGAGTCAGTTAAGATCCAAAAAAACCCTACATCTTCTCAAATGCACACCTGGCAGATCATCATTTACAGAAAACTAATTCAGTTTTAACAAAATTTTCCCCAAATTTGCATGACTGTTCGCATACCCGCCTTTTCAGCTTCAGATTCGAACTTAATTCAAATCTGCTCGGATGCCCCTGCATCATGAAGAATTTAAAAAATATCTAAGGTCCAGGAGAAAAATACAATTGTGCACTCAAGACCATATCAGAATGTGCCTCCGCACGCATTTTTCTTCGAGAGGCATGCCTTTGCGCGACTTTCCCTCAAAAATCCACGCGGACTTGAGAGTGGTGGAAGTCACTTTTTGGGACCATAAGGCACACTCTAGGAAATTGATCCCACACTTGAGGTCACCTAAGGAAAAATGCCCAAGCCTCCTTAGGACCTCAAGGGAGCACACAATGGAATCACCCTCCTCTCTTGGGCCACCATTTATCAATGTACCAAGAGAGGGAAGGAGAGTTTGAATTTTCCTATAAAAGGCCACCAAGATATGAGAAAAGGGAGAACACATTGTTATGCTGGCCAAAATTTCCCTAAGCAATCCAGCATTGTGTGATCCAGAGCAGAGATAGAGGGGATTCAATTGTTGGCCATCCAAAAACTCCAATCCTTCGGAGTAGAGAGAGATCTTTGCGCCAAGGTAGCTTGGAGGTAAAGACATCCTTGCATTGGGTTTTAGAACTCCCTAGTTCTAAGGGCCCCTTGGAAAGTGGGTAAACGTTTCATCCTTTATTCCTACTAGCACTCAATAAGAGGGGACGTAAGCGCCACCATTTGGATTATTGAAGTTGTTTGACTCCATTTATAGCTTTTGTGTTATGTGTTTTAGTTTAGATTTTATTTTCTCTCTATGTATGCATGCTATTTTCTTATCTAGTATGTTTTATGTTTTGGCATGTTCACTAACTTGCTGACTCCCTTAATTATCTACCTGTGACCAGGAACTTAAGAGGAAACAATCACTCCTCTTAAGCAGGTGTGGTTTGGTACACTTGTGCACCAAATACACCTACACAGTGAGCTTTTTTATCTCCCTATAATCTAGAAACATATGCCATAATCCATCCGTCTTGTTCAACAATACTACTGGAGTGGAGAAAGAACTTTTACTAGGTTGAATTATACCAACCTATAGAAGTTTTTCAACCATGCATTCATTTTAACTCTTTTAGACATATGGGTATCTGTAAGGTATGATGTTTGGAGAAACACTTCGTGAAATCAAACGAATAGGATGGCCATGATAATGAATAGGCGGGAGGCCTTTGGGATTCTCAAATACCTTGGAATCATTGTCAAGAATTTTTGGAGATATGGAGATATAGATGATTTTGATGTTTGAACCTCTAGTGAGCATAATTGTGCAATGACACCCCATTGTTCTTTCTTCAATTTTTTTTTCATGCCATTAGAGCTAATTATCTTTCTTAGTTTCCCTGCGATACCACTTAATTCAACTTCCTTTCCTTCCTAAAAAAATTTCAAGAAAATTTATTAAAAATTAAAATCTATCACCCTAAAGATTGTTACCATTAGACTCCTAATACAACATCAACACCACCCATTGGAATGAAAAAATTTGGAATATTCAATTCATATTCCCCCATGGTTAGCTTGATATTATGGCACTTTCCAGAGTAATTTCTAGTTCCTCCATTTGCAACAATCACTTTACACTATGGCTTTGGATATAAGATGTAATTAAATTCCTTGGCTATTTTACAATGAATAAAATTATGGGTACTTCCCGAATCAATAAGAAATATTACCTTTTTTTATTTTCTATATCCTTTTATCTTGAGAGTTTGAGGAGTGGTAATTCCTACCAATGCATTACAAGATACGATCAGATTAATTTCTTCTTTCTTTGGGGTTGGTTTCTATTGTATATCCTCCTCTTTTGATATTTATTGTTCCTTTTCTTCCTCATATTCATAATATATGTAGAATAATTTATTCGTAGCCACTTATGACCTTTAGTGTATTTTCTATCACAACTGTAAAAAATCCCCTTTTCTCGTTTCTCTTCCAATTGTTGCAGTGTCAACCTTGCAGGTTGTGGAAGACTAGGAACAAAAACACTTCCGTCTTTATAGTTGTGAGTGGTAGACTTCCTTGTTGCCATAAGTTTTCTTTCAACTTTTCTTGCCACCCTGAATGACTTCTCCAATGAATCATGTTCTCAAAGGAGAACCTCATGTTGGATGATATATTTTAAAGTCCCTATGAAGACATAAATCCTATGCTCCGCCGAAATATCTGTTACCCTAATATTCAATTTTTGGAAGTCTTCAATGTGCTCCACCATTGAACCTTTTTGTTTGATATTTATTAATTGGCTAAAGAAGGTGTTTCTCTTTGTATCTTCATAATGTGAAATCATTTACTTCGTAAAAATTGACTAGGTGACAAGTGCTTTATGAGAGAAAAGCCATATATACCATACAAATTGATTGGGTTCTAAATATAAAGTTACAATACGTACCTTTTGTGAGGGTTGCACATCATGTAGATCAAAATATTTCTCCATATGTAGTATCCATGTTACAGGATCCTTGCCATCAAAATTCCTCATATCTATATTTGGAATGTGGTGGTTCTTAAACCCCACATTGGAGTCTCTAAAATCACAATTCCTCTAAAATCATAATTAATATTCCTTTTTTCCTCATCATGATTTTCATGGATTACCTTGTCACCACCCAGAAGCATTTCTTGCAAAAAATTTGTCAACCCTTCCAACTTGAAATTCATCGCATCCATGTCTACTTTAAAAACCTCCATGTTTCCTTTTATACCATTCATGTCCCATTTTAATCTATCCATGTAATCTTTGGTTTGTATTTGTGAGAGTGAAATTTGTTGCACTTGGTCCCATAACTTTGAAATGTCATGTTGCAATTCTTCCTCTTCATGCGTCATAGTAGAGATTTATGAGGGCTTAATGGGTGTATAATTATTTTTTTGGGGGGGAATTTTAGAACCAAATACTAATATCTATGCTTCAATAATCCCTTTGAATCATTTCAAACTTATTTTTCAAACAAACGTTATGAAAAATTAAAAAATACACACATCTTTCTTTCTTTTTAAGAGTGCGATATTGAAATTGTTGTATCTCTGTAATTTCGTATCTCCAAGGTCTAAATTTTTTTCTTGCGGTAGCCCTATTTTTCTTCCTTCCAAACCCACAAGTTATACAAATATTGGGTTATTAAAGAAATAGTTATGCCCAATATCCCACGATAAATTGATTATCGACTAATTCAGTAGAGAAAACTTGTACGGAGTGCCACATGTCATTGTTTCGAACTTTAGCTTTGACAATGATACAAAAAAAAAATATAGTCCTTGAAATTTCAGTCGCATTTTAAGAAATTCAAATCCAATTCTCAGAGAGAAAGTTATGAATATTTTCCCTAGGTCACATGTTTGAGATTAAATTCTGGAGCTTGCAATATCCCTAATTTCCTCAGATCATATCTCCAAAAATATATCGAAACAAGATCTAAAATTTCTACATGAAGTTCACATGTATTTTAACTCTACATGGTTGAAATTTCAGCTTTTGAAGTCTCGTCGAAAAAAAATTGTAGCGAAAATGGCAAGACGATTCATTTGAAGAAGAGAAACCCTAGAATCCAAATATTTGTTACAAATGTTATGAAAGCATCTCACAAAATAGAAGAAAATATATATCAATGACTTAAAAATTATCCTCTTCGAGGGGGAAACCGAATTTACATTATATAAATGAAAAATTCTTAGATGATACAAATGATAAGACTTCCTTGGTATATATAGGGGTCTAAGGGGTCACAATATAATCAGAGCCTACATATCAATAATAATGTAAGGACATAACAATAAAAACATGGCAGACACATGGGCATAACAATAACCATAGGGGGCTACACTAACAATAATAATAAGGGGAATATAATATTATTATGTGGACATAACATCTACTTTGTCACCATGTGTAGCCAGTTGTTGTGGCCAAAAAATTTCTTAATTTTTTCAATTTAAGGAGCCGTTCAATGAATTTTGATGATGTCATCTTGTCGATGTTTTTTTCATATTCTAGTATGCTTTTAGCTCCGTTGCACTTATGGTCTTCATAGTCCTTCAAAATGAGAATTGTTTTAACAAACCTTTAAAAGCACCATATAACCTATTTCATGGCCCTTTAAAGAGCTCTTCAATGATTTATAATTTCCTTGGCTTTGGAAGCTTTTCAAGATTTGGTAATGTTTTGGCATACCCTTCATTATAGCCAATGTGATTGTCTCTTTACTTGCTTGTTTTTTACCCTCTATTTGCTACATTTCACATTCATGATGACACTAGTCATGAAAAAGTGATGTGGCATCTTTGGTTGCCACATCACCTCACATTTTGAATTCGGTTTTGCTTTTTGGCATCTCCTCCACATCCCTTGGTACTTTTCTGCATCGAAAAAGGGGTGAATCATAAAATATTGTAAATAATATAATACAAATTTATTATCTATATTGTAAATATATATGTAATAAATATGTAATAGATAGATACTAATCTTTAATTTCCTCCTAGTTGTTTTTACTATCCAATAGTAGAGACTAAATTAAGTAAATTGATTTTCCCTTTTATTAGATCATTGATTTGGTGTTGGTCATTTATGTACTCTTATCTTTTAAGCAATCATTTTGCTTCGTTTTTGTCTCATGTCGGATGCTTGGAAATGGCATAAGATACGAAAATATTTTGGAAAATTTAATCTAATTCTATCATATAAAACCAAAGATATATGATTTTAATGGCTAAATACTAATATTTGATGTTGTCCTAGTTTTTGTTACTATCCAATAGTAGTGATTAAATTAAGTAAACATATTTTCCCTTTGATTGGATCATTAATTCGCTGCTGGTAATGTAAGTATTATTATCTTTTAAGCACTCATTTTGATTTGTTTTTGTCTCATGTGGGATCCTTATAAATGGCATAAGATACAAAATGTGTTTGAAAATTTTAATCTAATTCTATCATCTAAAACCATAGATATTTGCTTCATCCCTATGTGTCACCATTTGTTGTGGGCACAACATCTCTTAAATTTTTGAATTTAAGGAGCCTTTCAAATGAATTTTGATGATGTCATATTGTTGATGTTTTTATCATATTCTTGTATGCTTTTAGCTTCATTGCACTTATCATATTCATTTTCCCTCAAAATGAAAATTGTTTTAACAAACCTTTAAAAGCACCTTATAACCTAGTCCATGCCCCATTAAAGAGCTCTTCAATGATTTATAGTTTTCTTGGCTTTGGAAAATTTTCAAGATTTGATAATTTTTTGGCATTCCCTTCATTATAGCCATTATGATTATCTCTTTTCTTGCTTTATTGCTACCCTCTCTTTGCTACCTTTCACATTCAAGATGGCGTTGGTCATGAAAAAGTGATATGACATTGTTTTCCACATCACCTCAGATTTTGCATTTGGTTTTTCTTTTTGGCGTCTCCTCCACATCTCTTGGTACTTTCTTGCATCGAAAAAGGGGCGAATCATAAAATATTGTAAATAATATAATGTAAATATTATCTTTATTGTAAATATATATGTAATAAATAAAACAAAAACTAGAACTCATATTAAAATATTATAAATAATTTAATATTAAATTATAACAAATATTAATCACATAATATAATATATCTAAATATGAAAGTTATTTTTATATAATATTTATTGTAAATAAAATACAGGTTTATAAATAAGAGTATTTTAAAAACCATTTTGTTAAACCACAATCCTGAACCCCAAGTTCCTAGCACACTTCCAAGCATGTGGCTAAGGCTAGCCACTTAATTTTCAATGCACATAGAAGAGATGGAGTTTTATAATATATTAAAATGGAGTTCCCCATCAATATGTGCAATAATGCCCGTAAGTGCTAAATCAATTCTATGCGCTGATTTTGCACATATTGTTGTTTTATTGAGTTTCCAACATTCCCCCACTTGTTGTTTTATTTTCATACATAGGGTTATAGGAGTACATGATAAAAAATCTAACGAAACATGCCCATTGCTTCTCTACACCAAGAGAAATTATCAATGCTCACATATTTTGTTAATAAATTTGCAACATTCTTCAAGATATCCAACTTTTCCAACAACACCTTCTTATCTCCAACATTATCTCTCAAAAATGGATATTGAACATCAATATTCTTTGTCTTAGAATGATAAGCATGGATCTTTGCTAAGAATATTGCATTATTATTGTCACAATCTTTCCTTACAACTTTTTATACCAACCCAATACCCGAACAAAATATTTGTAACCATACTACTACCTTATTTGCATGAGTGGTTGCCACATATTAAGCTTATATGGTTGAGAGTGCCACTACAAACTATATCTTTCTCATCCAAATGATTTCTCCTCCAAATAGGCTAAAAACATATCCACATGTAGATATTTGCAATTAGGATCTCCATTCTAGTGTGTATAAAAAAATCCATGTATGCCCAACACTTTGTACAATTCTATTTTTCCTTAGTAGCGCAAACCATAACTAGTAGTGCCATGCAAATATCTGAAACCCCTCTTTACTATTGTCCAATGTTTCTTACCTAATTTTGACATATATATACGCAATACTCTTACAACATGTGAAATTTCTATTCTACACTAGAGAATTTGGCGGAAATTCCGACGGCCAATTCGTCGCTATTCCGACACATAGTCGTCGCAAGAGCGACAGTTCGGGGGCGGACAAACCGTGGTTTGTCATGCCGTCGCCGTTCCGACGCAAGTAAAAAGTGTCGCACTATCGACACTTCTTCCGTCGTTCCGAACAAGCGTCACTCTTCCGACGTCTCACAAACCGTCGCGCCTCCGACGTTTGTAAACTTTCACACTTTCGGTGAAATGTGGTTCGACGTTTGGAACGTCGCTCTTCCGACACTTATAAACCGTCGCAATTCCGACGTAGCGTGGTCCGACGTTTTGGACGTTGCTCTTCCGACGCTTATAAACCGTCGCAGTTCCGACTAAACGTGGTCCGACGTTTTGGCGTCGCTCTTCCGACGCTTGTAAACTGTCGCAATTCCGACTAAACGTGGTCCGACGTTTTGGACGTCACTCTTCCGACGTCTGGAAGATGTCGTAATTCCGACGATATGTGGTCCGATGTTTGGAACGTCGCTCTTCCGACGTTTTCATACTGTCTCTCTTCCGACGTTTTTGGGTTGTCGCAGTTCCGACGTCTACAAGGCGTCGGTAGACCGACGAAGGGTTCAATTTAAAAAATAAAAAATAAAAATTTAAAAGACGAGAAACGTTGTTTTGAAGATATTATATGAAGTAAAACAGTCCATGAAAGTGAAATAGCAGTATGTAGAATAGTAAAGCAACAGATAGAGTACCGACGTCCATTGTTCCAAATACAAATTAAAGTACCCAAAACCCTACAACAGTGAAGTAAAACAGTCCATGAAAGTGAAATAGCAGTATGTAGAATAGTAAAGCAAGAGATAGAGTACCGACGTCCATTGTTCCAAATACAAATTAAAGTACCCAAAACCCTACAACAGTGAAGTAAAACAGTCCATGAAAGTGAAATAGCAGTATGTAGAATAGTAAAGCAACAGATAGAGTACCGACGTCCATTGTTCCAAATACAAATTAAAGTACCCAAAAACCTACAACAGTGAAGTAAAACAGTCCATGAAAGTGAAATAGCAATATGTAGAATAGTAAAGCAACAGATAGAGTACCGACGTCCATTGTTCCAAATACAAATTAAAGTACCCAAAACCCTGCAACAGAGAAAAACGCTAATCATAATCATGTGAGGAGTGTGATATGTCCAAAATATAAAAAGACCATCGGACCATATCAATAAACCAGCAACATAGACCAGCATCGCTAGTTTTGAAGGCAGAGTGATAAACATTAATCATTTTTTTTTCACAAGAGAAAAAACGTTGTTTTGAATATATTATATGAAGTAAAATAGTCCATGAAGTCATTACATTTTCACATCTGAAGATTGGAACTCAAATATCCATCCAGAAAAGTGGAAGTCCCACCCCAGACAATGATAGAAAAATACCCCATGTCACATACAGGGACATGATATAAAACCCAGTAACGGTCCACATGGAGATTATCGACAATCTGAGAAAGCATCCAAATATGCCCGAAGCATCTATAAGAAAGTGAAATAGCAGTATGTAGAATAGTAAAGCAACAGATAGAGTACCGACGTCCATTGTTCCAAATACAAATTAAAGTGCCCAAAATCCTTGAACAGAGAAAAACGCTAATCATGTGAGGAGTGTGATATGTCCAAAATATAAAAATACCATGAGACCATATCAATAAACCAGCAACATAGACCAGCATAGCTAGTTTTGAAGGAAGAGTGATAAACATTAATCATTTTTTTTTCACAAGAGAGAAAACGTTGTTTTGAATATATTATATGAAGTAAAACAGTCCATGAAGTCATTAAATTTTCACATCTGAAGATTGGAACCCAAATATCCATCCAGTGGAAGTCCCACCCCAGACAATGATAGAAAAATACCCCATGTCACATACAGGGACATGATATAAAACCCGGTAACGGTCCACATGGAGATTATCGACAATCTGAGAAAGCATCCAAATATGCCCGAGGCATCTATAAGAAAGTGAAATAGCAGTATGTAGAATAGTAAAGCAACGGATAGAGTACGTACCGACGTCCATTGTTCCAAATACAAATTAAAGTACCCAAAATCCTTGAACAGAGAAAAACGCTAATCATGTGAGGAGTGTGATATGTCCAAAATATAAAAAGACCATCAGACCATATCAATAAACCAGCAACATAGACCGGCATCGCTAGTTTTGAAGGCAGAGTGATAAACATTAATCATTTTTTTTTCTCAAGAGAAAAAACGTTGTTTTGAATATATTATATGAAGTAAAACAGTCCATGAAGTCATTACATTTTCACATCTGAAGATTGGAACCCAAATATCCATCCAGAAAAGTGGAAGTCCCACCCCAGACAATGATAGAAAAATACCCCATGTCACATACAGGGACATGATATAAAATCCAGTAACAGTCCACATGGATATTATCGACAATATGAGAAAGCATCCAAATATGCCCGAGGCATCTATAAGAAATTAAAATAGCAGTATATAGAACAGTAAAGCAACAGACAGAGTACCGATGTCCATTGTTCCAAATACAAATTAAAGTACCCAAAATCCTTGAACAGGTCAAGAGAAAACGCTAATCATGTGAGAATTCTAAGTAAATTTAATCTATTAACATTGCGAATAAAATTACACCGAAGTCAAAAAAATTGCCTGGCCATACTCATGGCAAATTTGTCATCAAAAAATCAAAAAATTAAGAAGACTGCCCTCATACGGGGAAACCAGTCTTGAACGTTTAATTTACAGAATTCAAAAATATTACTTAAAGGTCCAGCACAGTAAAATAAACTAAAAGCAGCCCAATTAACTGGGCCTGCTAAGCAAGAAAAATAGATTAACCAAACTACTCCTCCGCTGGTTCCTCCACGATTCGGCACCATCCTTCGGAAGGTCCAGGATCGCTAGGTGCTACCTCCACATGCATGCCACGGCTCCCCTCCTGAAGGCCCGAATGCTGGCCGGCTTTTTCCGAGCTCAGACCCGCCGGACGGGTGCATTCTTCCTCTGTTTGGGCCTCCTCGCGGAAGACCACAATGACTACAGCTGTGATTCGCGGGCGGTTGAGAGTGCAATCAAAGGAAAATTGCGCAGTGCGCGTCGTGGGAGAAGGTGAACTAGCGGTGGGGAAGCCAGGAGCAGGGGAATCCATACGGTGGCCAGATGCTACAAGCCGACCCTGCCCACTCCTAGTATTTGGATATAGACCTAAGTAATAATCACTGGACTGGCCGGAAGTCATCTCTGTTGAGGTGCTGGAGGGAGCGCGCCGGGATTGACCTCTAGTGCTCCCCCTGCGGCAACGCATCCTATGACGCACGCGAGGCATGGGTGCAATCTCAGGCGCAGTGGGCACAAGAGACGAAGAAGCAGAATTCCAATTAACATAGGAAGACAGACAGAGACAGAACCGAGAGAAATGGAAATATGCAGCAAAGTCTAGGCAGAAGTTCCACTGGCCACTTCTCCTTATCGTCACAGTTACCAGACAGTGTAATCCAGCAACCGGCTTGTCTGAAAAACCATGGCTAAACGCCATTTTGTATGTCGACCCATCTGCAATGCAATAAAAGGACGCCCGTCATAATGAATCTCTGATCATTAATAATGAGAGCCGAAGGCCGGATCAAATTGGAGCGTGCGGAATCGCTCAGAGGAGTGGAGGTCCGATCTTGAACAGTGTTAAAAATTAATTAATGTAGATTTGATGTGAAAACTTAATTGAACAGCGTTAAATTTTAATTCGATTGATATGAAATCGCCATATCCATGTCCCATCACCTTAAACGCCATCGAATGCACCCGCAGCCGGGAGCAGGGCAAGTTTTTATTGAGGACCAGTGTGATTGGAGCGGATCTTTGTTTGGTAGCTCATGTAGGTAAATCCCGGACAGTAAAATATTAGGGCGAATTTGATAAAAGTCGCGTCACAAAACAAGCCGGCGTCGGCGCAGGCTATTTGGAACGCGAATTTGGTTTGAATTATGGTTTATCGCCGTTTGAAGTGCGGGCTCTTTTGAACAATTTTCTTATAAGAATTTGTGTGTGTGTTGTTTTCTTTGATAATACACATATAAAAATCCCGCTTAATAAAGAGACAAAATTGTTGTGCTTTCGGAACCTGACTCGAGGATTGGACATGAGTTAACAAACAAAAAGATAGCGGAACCAGACTTGCACCCGTGGTCAAGCCCTGTACCAAAACCACGAGCGGAATCAAAAAAGCGGGTTGCCCATATCGCACCGCTTTTGCGGAGTAGGCGGTATTTCCTATTCGCGAGCGATTCCATAGGGAATGCGACACGTGGCGAAGTGACCCCGGAAAACAACCGTTTAACCCACACCATCGCACGTTAAAGCTCGACGTTGGAAGCCGAGCGAAATTTCCAAGAGTCGTTGATTTGGAGAAGGGCCATCGGACGGTGGTCGCACGTTGAACTTGCCCGGAGGTTAACTAAGGTGTGCGAAGGATAGCCAGGTACGATACGAGTGTTTGATTGGTTATTGATATATATAGGTGGGGCCGGAGTATAATGAAATTGTTTAATTAAACGATTGGCGGATAATTAGCATAAGTCTGAAGCGTGATTGTTGTAAGGCTGGGTGGTGAAATATAGAGCCGAAAGTTCATTACAAGTTATTTATTTAAAAAGAAACATGGAGTATAAATACAAAGTGTTGAAAGTTAAACATTGGTTATAAGGATTTGAGATAATATAAAGTTGGGAATATAAATTAAAGTCCAACCATTGTGGATAGTATTTATTTATCAAATTCTACGAATTTGATAAATAAACCCGAAGAAAGAAGAAGTCAATTAAGACTCGGGCTGGAGGAAAAGAACGGGGTAAACCAAGGGAAAATGCTGACAGAGCGATTGTAGACACACCAGCTCTCCTTAGGGGTCCAATTTCAGTTTTGTTGCGTCACACGATGATCTCTCTTCTCTGGCATTTACTTGTATTGAAGATCACTATTCTAGGAATAAGGAGTTATTTTCTCCAAAAATAACCCTAGCCAAACATTGACAATGCATCAAGGATATCTTTCTATTCTTCATAAGCACATTTGTTCTACTTCTAAATCATGTCTTGGAAGTGGTTGTTGTGCTGGAAATTATTCACCAGTTGGTTTCATACCAAAGTCTTTTTCACATTTTCAGCATCCAATACATGAAAAAGATAATGGTTTAAAACAACCCAAATTTTTGAAATTTTGCAAGAATTGTCTGGCACACTTTGAATATGAATTTTGAAGTCAAGTGCATGATGCTGTATAGGATCAAGTGTCATTTTGAATACCAAATGTTTCACAAGAAACTTCTCAACATGCTACCATGCAATGAGGATTAAATGACAATATTGCATCAACTATTTCCATAATAAAAGTGCACCTCGGCCATAAGACTAAACAACTACAAATGTTGTAGATCTAACAAGACCACACAATCAATGTATTCCACAAGGCCAATACTGTATGAAAAATTAAAAGGAGTTTGCAACCAAAAATACCTTAGGCAACTAATTCAATTAGATACACCAAACCATCAGCAAAAAGGAAAACCAGCCTACTCAAAAGGCAAGCGTTTACCTCCTTTGACAAAATTTTGAGTTCCGAAACAAGGGCCTTTATTGTCTTGTCAATGCCCCTAGTAATTTGAATGGGGTTTGCACCTGCTGCAACAACCTAAACAAAAGGTTTCATTTCAAATTATTTTCCACAAATTTAAGATACAACCATTGTCAGTTTTGTATTTCCTAACAAGCTCATAAATTTTGACAAAAGAACCAAAATTTTTTAATACCTGATAGCAATTTTTTCACTCAAAAACTATCTTAGACTCGATAAACCCAACCCAAAACTAAAAAACCAAACACCATAAGACCCTACAAAAATGAATAGATGATCTTAATCCAGTACCATCGACAAAAACTTACCTTTACACCCTCACTTATTAAACCCTGTGCTATTGAATTTTAACTTCAACTGCTGCAGCAGAAGGACGGATGCAGCAGCAACATTTTTTTTTGGAGGTTGCTTGCATGCCATCCAGAAATTTAATTCAGCATTTAAAATTCCTGCAAGTTTTTTTGTAGACGGCCACAGCCATATTTCTGTACAGGATTGTATTTAAACACAACAGCCAGCATTAACGCAATTCACCAACCAGAAATTAAACAAACAGAAATTTACCCGACAGTTTTGTAAATTCAAAAGGAGGACACGTGGAGCATTAATATTGGATCGCATGAAATTGAAGGGAATCTGAAAACCTGAAAACCGGACCCGAATTTTTATAGGGCACATTGGATTGAGAATTCGAGTTAAAATTAGGCAGACGTCAGCATCCCATTTTGGAACGCGAATTTGGTTTGAAATTCAATCTATTCAGACTTTTGAAGTCCGACGGAAAGGGTTCTTTAATGTTTGATAGTTTAATATATACATATGTTTTAAACATATGTTATATATATATCATATGCGAAATGAAAGGTGGGCCATAGAATTTAGTTTTAATTTTATTTTTTTTAAAAGAGGGTTTATTATAATATGTTTTATATGTTACGGCATATAAAAATAAAAGGGACAAAAAAGCTTGGTAGTTTTTTTTATAGACAGTACGTAAATTTTTTATTACACAGCAGTGTGTAAAAAGTGAAAGACTGAGTGTAACTTTTTAAGTGTGTATGCACGGCAGTGCGAAAGGGAAAAACACAGCAGAGTGTTTTAGAGACAGAGTATGTTTGTTTTGAACAGACAGTGAGTTGGTTTTATGCACTGCGTTTTGTAGCAGTCATAATTTTCTAATCCCTCTCAGTGAGGAAGTAGTGTAATAGTTTTTTTTTGAGTTATTGAAGGGAATAGAAGTTTTTTTTCAAAGTATTGAAACTCTGTCTCCTGTCAAAGAAATTTTTATTTTCTGTGTGTTAGAGGAAGGGAGATTTATGGGTGGTTCTTATGAATCAACCAACCATTCAGAACATGCTCATAAATCCAAACCATAAGTATTATGTGACAATATTCAAGCAGGCACTGAATCGGATTTCTGAAGCTATGTTAGAGAAACCCTAAACTCTCATTGAAAATAGGTGAAATGTGGCACCACTCAGAGATTGACATGTGCCAATTGGTACAAGTGGTAGACAATTGGCATGCTCAAACAACGAGGTGATGCGGGAATGACATGAGGAAGAAAATATCAGAAAAGCCCCAAATCTGGAGAACTAAAGCTCATCACCAACCTGAGATTGACAACTTTACATGATGTAACCTATGAAATCGTAAATGGAGAAATCATAGTAACAATAAAGTAACCTATGTAACAATAAATTTGGATTCATCTGGGAGTGGTAATGGGAGAAATCATAGTGAACAACAGGAAACATGCATAGTTGCTTACAATCAAATAGATGAAAAAACACATACAAAAACCTAGATAATAATCGTGAACAAGCTTAATATTGAATTATGAACTGTAAAGGAACTTACAAAATGTGACATTACAAACCTGGTCAAGCGCACAAGCAAAAATATCCTGGACATGACCCTGTTTGACAAGTTGTATTGCTCATGATGCAAGAGGATTTGTACCTGCACTGCCAAGTCAATCAAAATCCATCATTATCTATACAATAAATACAAGTAATTGATGTAGTATTTTTACTCTAAGATGCATTCTTATGATAATGTTAGAACATATGTTGAAAATGTCAAAACATACTTGAATAAGCTCCTCTTCGTTTCAAGAACAATTTATTGGAGTCGCATGAACTTGGAACAAACCTCCCACGATCTGAAAGAGTAGCAACTAAGTCAACAATGACTTTTTTGTTGCTACGCTGGATCAAGGGAGGTTTGCTCCAAGATTAAATCGCTCCAATAAATTATTCTCTACTAAACAGGGCCAACCACGTGAAGGTGGAAGCTCTTATGGCCCCTCCCACCCCCCTCACATCACTCTCAATTCCCCAATGCCCAATCTATATTTCATTTTTTACTTTCATGAGCATAAAAAAAAATATTCAATAACTAATAAAAAAACAATTCAACAAAAAGTACGCAAGGAAACATTGCAATTAATGCTTGACATAAAATAGTATGATAAATGAGTTTTTTATATAACGCAAAAAACGTTCCAAGTATGGTAACGTTTGTCTTATAATAATACAATATTTTACATTGTCAAATTTTCTTTTTTTTCTTCCTATTTTTAAAGCTCCTAATTACATCATCAATATCATCGTGCTCTGCTCCTGTTTCGTGCCTTTCAACCCGCACTGCTGACCTAGTTGCGTATTCACGATGTCTGGGCTCATCCAGTGACGGGGCATCGCCTACAAAAATAGATAATATTAAATTTTAATTGTCGGTTTTTAAATATCATTGAACTAGTTCGGTAATATTAATAAAAAAAATTGCAATGAGATTATTTACCTGGTGCACCAGTTGTCGCCGCTGACCTAGTTGCATTGTCACGATGTCTGGTCTCATCCAGTGACGGGGCATCGCCTCAAAAAACAGATAATAATTAAATTTTAATTATCAGTTTTTAAATATCATTGAACTAGTTCGGTAATATTAATAAAAAAAATTGCAATGAGATTATTTACCTGGTGCACCAGTTGTCGCCGTTGGGACTGTTGCCTTGTCTTCCTCTCTGGTGGTAAGATCCTCAAGAGAAACATTCTCTGTCATTTAAACAAAAAAACGTTATAAGGACAACCACCAAGGTATAATTAGAAAAAAATATAAGTGGAAATTAATTACCGTCACGGCCCTCACTGATAGCAACATTGTCGGCCTGGTCCCCACTACAATGATTAGGTTGCACGAGAGGATCATCTACATCTGGCTCTAAAACTGGGTTATTTGCCTCGTCGGTAGTGCTGCTCCCCTGATTTAAACAAAGTTGTTAGACATTAAATTTATGGACGAAAACAAAAATATTGAAAGGTTAATGTTTTACCTTATCAGGCATTGTAGATCTTGGGACTGCCCCAAGCTTCTGCGACGTTCAACTACAGCTTGATAGCCAAAACGGAAAGCAATATTTTTATCTTCCTCTGTAGTTATTGTTCCAAAGTCATCACCCTACATTATATATGATTGTGTATTTTTAATCATATATGATAGGATTACAAAAACGTTGGAAGGCGATACAATTAATTATAAGATGTTTAGCTACTTAATTACAATTCTTGCAGCTAATTTCAAGTAGCCACCCTGGCCGAGCTTGTGATGGACCTTTTTCTCAATCCTAGCTTTGGTTGCCTTTGAGGTGTCAGGCAACCTAGCATCAAAATATTGAAGTCAGATATGACGTAGCACACTTTTATTTTAGACATAAAGAAAATTAAAGCTATTGAATTAAAGTTGTAATTTACCTTGCGGGTCCAGTTGGCATTTTTTCTTCTTTCTTTGCCCTTTTCTCTTTTCCGTCATGGATGAGTGCTCTCCACTCACTCTCTGAAACTGCGAGAGGACGCTCATATCTAGGGTTAAATTGCAATTGCGTCCTATAGGTGTCCCTGGTATATTTCAAATATTTACCGGCTACCTGAGCCACCGCTTTTCTGTCAAATGTGCCGACCCCAAAAAGGGCTTCTAGATAATCTAGAAGTTCTTTTTTCAGGTTGGAATTCTGGGAATTCCACCCTGTACGTATGGTTGGGCCAAAAATTACCAACGCATGGCTCTCCATAATCCTGTAGAACTCATTGTTTCCTACATAGAATAAAACCAAAAGAAAAAGAAGATATTATCATTAATTTAAAAATAAAAATCATGATAAATATGTTTTAGATAAAGTATATGAAATAGTTAAAATATTAAAATTTACCTGGGAGTTGTACATGCTTTATAGGGACACCCTCATCGTTCACCAACAACGTGCCATTAATGGTCCCTGTGGAGCTGACACGTGTAGCTCCAGGAAACGCAATAATGTAGTTGGCCATATCGGCCTCATCATTGCCAACACGTTCAGCGGTTGGCTGGGTGTCTGCTTGGGTAGGGTGTGTTTCTTGGCTAGCACCTAAAGGAGTAGAAGGTGTATGAGAGGGTTGTTGGGCAATCTCTTGCCCTTGTGTCCCACTACCACCAACACCGGGTTCAACAAATGCCAGAAAACGCTACATACAAAAGAACTTTTTGTTAGTTTAGTCAATGTAAAAATTAAAAATCAAACTATCACAATTCATCTCATACAGAACAAAAAAAATATCCTTTTGACTTTTTATTATTACCTGATATCTTTCTAGCTGGCTCATAAGATGTTTTATCCTCTCTTCTGTTTCAGGTGTTTGAGGCGCGTCTATCAAAGTATTAAATTCCGACCTTGCATCTCGTGCCTTTTTTGCAACAAGAACACTGGAGATAGGGATGAAGAAAGCTCTTCCTCAAAGAGGGAATCATCAGGCGTACCATGGCTAGGTGTCTGCATATTTGAACAAAATTAATATTATTTCAATTATGTAAATAACTAAAATACTTGAAGATAGAGCAATGATGGCACTTTACATGTTCTTCCGCTGGCCTCTTTCCGCGATCATCCCGTCTCGGGGTTGTTCCTGCACTGCTCTGATCAGTCTGCCACATTGCAATAAAATTATAAATTTAAAAACTTGAAAACAATATCTAACTTGAAAACACAAAATGAAAAATGAAATAATTTCTAATAAGACACCGGAAGACAGAGTTAGAGTTTCAAATATGCCTTGCATTGAATTCAGTCCTGGAAACATGTCATTGCACATTAAGGCACCCAAAAATTCAATCCACAAATGATATATTTAAGTACGCTTCTCCTATTCTGGGAAAACACCATACCTATAATTCATTCACTTGCATGTATAAAGGGAAAGGAAAACATGTTTTCATACAACGGTGACAAAGGCATCTTGGGGAAAGGTATCTTCACTTTTTATTTATGTTGTTCACCCACACCACTCTCGTGTTTTCACTAATCCTGTTTTGTCATTTTGGATTCAAATTAAGTTAAGGCCTTAAGTATTTTTTGACCTTTCGGTGTAGTTTTTATAAGTGGCATGTATGGATTTTCCATTAATTCTGCACTTTTTCTCTTCATGCGCATGTTTCCATGGAAATCAAATGCATGATTTAGTCCCATACATTTAACAAGTTGTTGGATCAACTCCATAGGAAATATCATGTTTCCTATTCAATCAAAATTTATCTCGGTTAGGGTAGGTAGGAAGGTTTTCCCTTTGTATTAATAGGGCACTTCTAGCTTGCATTTTTATTATATCTTTCAAATTTAGTGTCGTTTCAATTAGGGCATGATTTTTTGCAACTTTCAAGGTGAGAATGAACAAAGACAATTTTTTGTGATGGATGACTGTATATGACTCCATGGCTAGAGGAAAAGGCACTAATCTACTTCTTCAAATATCTATAGTTCTCATTCACCTCATACGAAGATGGTCCCTGATTTTGAGCCAAATGTTGCAGCAAAAAGTCCCCCCCCTCCATAATTTGATAGTCAATGGAAATTTCTTAAATTGATGATGGGGCAAGATTATGGAACATTGGCACATACATATGTAATGGAATTCAAAGATCATGATATATGTTTGCATATGTTTATGGCAATGTTCCACCAAGTCCCCTGGAGGTGGGAGCGAGGGGACGAGGGAGCGCGGGAGCGGCCTATGCAAAAGCTCCCTACCAATTTTCAGGAAATGTGGGGGGACGTCGGGGTCATAAAAATTATAAAATTTAATATTTAAAATGTAACTATATTTTTGCAAGGAATGTATATACGGTCATCATACACTTGCATCATGAAAGATAAATCATAAATGATAAAATTACAAATCGATGAATGATGAATCATATAATTGAAACAAATTTAAAAGTTAAAAGTTAAAACATACATCATACAATCATGCATGTAAGTTTGTAAGTTTGTAGCTATATAATCATTAATGTAACTACTAACAATGTACAATGAAAATAAATTTTAAGATATCATATGACATATTATATCAAGATTCAAAATAGAGTTTAAACTGAAGTTTACAACTCAAGTCTGAAACATAAAATTTAAACGCAAATAAGTTATGTCTGAAACATAAAACATAAAACATAACATATGAATATCAAATGATATCATCATACTGATAAATGAGCATAAATGCTCAAGTTAATGCCCCACTAGTCTCTGCATCCAACTTCTGCACGAATATATCAATATCAACCATGTCACCATCTGAATCAGAATCACTTGGATTCTCAAATATGCTAAGTGGCACATCAACTTTTAACACGAAACCATAAACTAAAAGGGGCGGTGAGGGGACATGAGGGGGTGTGAGGGAAACATCCCCTAGAAGTCCCCAAGACCCCGGAGTGCGAGGGGGCGAAGAATCTAGACCCCTAGGTGGGGGGGGCGAGACCCCGTGTAACACTGGTTTATGGTGGTGGTGGAGCAAAAAAGAGCTCAAATAGAGCTGAAATTTTTCACATAAAAAGGACTGTGGGCTTGACTAATGGTTCCATTTAAAAAATGATATCTAGACAGACAATAAGTGTAGCATGCAAACATGCATTGAAAATCCATCTGAGTTTGCATTGTATTTCTTATGATGGATTCAAATTTGGGTTTCAAAATGCCAGGTTATGGCATGATTTTGTCGAGAAACCCTTAGTTGGATTCTCATGTTAGTTTAATTTATATTTTAAGTTTGTTTTGCAGTCTTTGGGTGATAGTAACTCATGAACTAGGTTACCAATGTGTAACAATCATATTTCAAGAATAAAGTTGTGATTTTTTATATTATTATTATTATCTATTAGCTACGAGTATTGACACCTAATGCCTGGAATTTTGACATCTTGATAGCATGGATAATTTTGAAAATGTTTCTAGTAATGTTAACATAATAACTATCATTACGTGTCTTCACTTTTGTCACCATAATAGACCTGTGATATGGAATCATCACACAACTTCATATGCTATGTCCCAACAAGTTCAAACTGGTTGAACCTACCTCATAGTGTGGTTATTAGGGACAAGTTGCTTGGTATATAACTCGATAGCATAGACCGCGTTGCAGTTCTAAAAAGAATCCTCAAGTGTCAAAAAAACTTCACAATATGTTCTACTATAAAGCCTTTTGGGATACCTGAAATAATATATGTATCATTGATGACTTTTGAAGTATGACAAGATCCAGAGGGAAAGGAAATCAATGGAAGAGTGACCCACCAATGAGAACCTAGAATTTAGCATCAGATGAGTTAGAGTCTAGGAAATTGAAACCCTATAATTTTAATTAGTGATGAAGGACATCACATAGGTAATTATATTTTCACGTAGAATAATCTGTTAATTCAAATTTAAACTACATAATATGAAAGGCATACCATAAATTTTTCCACGTAAGTCCAAACAACCTATAAAAATGGAAAACCTTCTTTTTCCATGGGAAATAATTTACCTTTCCTTTTTCGAGGCAATCTAAATCACAAAAAATATGAACTATACTGCACACATTCTTGGATAATGTGAAAGTGGAAAAGGAATACCCTACACAAGTGATGCACACATGTACATTTGAACACTAATAGATTTTTGTAGTTGAAATGCAATGCTTGTTTTCATTTAAATGTAAGGTTTTTAAAGCAGGGAGAAATAATGGCTGCCAAATTAATAAGCGTTTCTTTGGGAAAAATTTAAATATTGTATTGGGTGATGAAGATAATAGAGGGTATTGAATCTTGATTCTTGACATCTAGAGAGAACCATACAGCCTAACACAATCCAATAGAATTGAGCAAAAAAACCCAAATAGAGTCAACCCTACTATAGGAGGAAGGGCCCGCAGTAAGAAATTACCATTTTGCAAGAGCTGAGGGTGAATGTTGTTCTGCAAGAGCTGAGGGCGAATGTTGTTGGAAGGGCGGGGGCGAACGGCGGGGGTGAGGGCGAATGCGGGGAAAATGCGTGCACGCAAGAGGGCGGGCGAATGCGTACGAAAGAGGCGAGGCGAATCCGGGGGCGAATGCGCATTGCTGCCCGAGAGCTCGGAAGGCGAATGCGGGGGCGAATGCGTGCAGAGCTCAAGGCGAATGCGAGAGAAGATGCGTGCACGCAGGACTGAGGGCGAATGCGAGGCGAATGGTGCAAGAGCGGAGGGCGGAATGCGCGCGTGATATCAGAACGTAATACAACAGCACACATGTACATTTGAACACTAATAGATTTTTGTAGTTGAAATGCAATGCTTGTTTTCATTTAAATGTAGGGTTTTTAAAGCAGGGAGAAATAATGGCTGCCAAATTAATAAGTGTTTCTTTGGGAAAAATTTAAATCTTGTATTGAGTGATGAAGATAATAGAGGGTATTGAATCTTGATTCTTGACATCTAGAGAGAACCCTACAGCCTAACACAATCCAATGGAATTGACCAAAAAAACCCAAATAAAGTCAACCCTACTATAGGAGGAAGGGCCTGCAGTAAGAACTTACCATTTTGCAAGAGCTGAGGGCGAATGCTGTTCTGCAAGAGCTGAGGGCGAACGCTGAGGGAGAATGCTGAGGGCAAATGCTGTTCTGCAAGAGCTGAGCGCGAATGCTAAGGGAAAATGTTGTTCTGCAAGAGCAGAGGGTGAATGCGCGCGTGATATCAAACGTTAATGTAGCTATTGCGACAAATACGAAACAATAAAATCATTTTTATGTAGCGCGCATATAAGTTTCGAATTTTTATGTAGCGCCCATATAAGTTTGGTATTTTTATGTAGCGTGAAAATAACTATCGCTATACCGACAGCGGAAAAGGCGTCGCTATTAGGACGGTGCCTCCAAACGTCGCAATGGCGACACCTAGACATTGTGTCGCACTTGCGACGTTTAGATTCATCTCAATAGCGACGCTTTGGGCCATGGTGTCGCAATTGCGACGTCTTCCTTTAAACGTCGCAATTGCGACACTTGTTTAAGTGTTGGTATTGCGACACTTTTCTATAGACGTCGGTATAGCGACGGTTTCAGGCGGGATGGAAAAAATTTGGGAAAATTTCCGACATTTAGTCAAAAGCGTCGGAAACAGGTGTCGGAATTTCCGCCAAATGTAGTAGTGCTAGCCCAAACCATTGAATACATCAAATTTCTAGTTGCAATGGAATATTGAACATGATACATGCCCTCTTCCTCTTCTTTTTTCTTGGGACACTAATTTGCACATAGCTTTACATATACGTAAATAGGGACATTTAACTATTTTCATTCTTGCATATTGAACCTGTGAAATATTTTATCTACATACTTCCTCTAATTTATCTAGAGTTTCATCTTTTCTTCACCTCTTCTAAGTTCCATTCCCAAAATGAAATTTATAGCTCCAAGTTCCTTCATGTCAAATTTAGGGGACAACTGAATTTTCACATCCTAGATGATTTCCTTGTCATGTCCAATAAACAACATATCATCTACATACAAGACCAAATACATAATAATATCACTAACTTTTTTGAAAAATACACATGGTGATTTCATTTGCTCCTTGTAAATCCAAGTCCCAAGATATACGTATCAAATTTTTAACACCACATCCTTGGTGATTGCTTATTTTTATGTCTACACACCAACTCTTTTTTTCCATTCACTGCAAATTATCCTATGTACTTCACTAGTAGATTTCTTCTTCCAAATCCCCAGGAAGGAATGTTATCTTCACTTCCATCTATTCTAATTCAAAATCAAAAGCAACAAGAACATATAAAATAAAAATAATAGAAGTAAACTTGGAAACTTGAGAAAAAATATCACCAAGGTCGTTTCCCTCTACCTAATAATAACCTTTTGCTACTATTTGAGCTTTGTATTTCTCCACTTTTTCTTTTGCATTCAACTTCTTCTTAAACAAAGATTTTATGAAAATGCACATTCTTCTAGTCATCAAATCCACTAGATCCCAACCCTCATTTTTGTCGAAGGATATCATTTCGTCAACCATGGCCTTTCTCTAGAGTTTTCCATCCTTTGAATTCATTTCCTCCCTAATATTTCTAGGATTAAATGAATAACTAGAAAAAAAAAATAGAATTAAAATCAAGTGGAGTATACATTTTTGGTTTCCTTCTTTCCCAAACCGATCTCCTCAATACTAGAGTATGAGGTTCTCCTTATACTTCTTATTCTTTTGTAGAATGTGATTCATAATGATTCAATTCAAACTCTACCTTCTCTTGTTATTTCTCCCTTGATAGGACTTCATGTTTGACAACATTTTTTATTTCTCTAAATACCACATCTCCATTATAAAAAGGCTTCTTATTTTTTGGGTACCAAAGCCTATAAGTTGATGAAGTCTGAAATTTTTTCCTTTTTTACTAATATTTTTCCATGTCCTTCATCTTTTTGTCACCATTTTTGTACCATTCTTAGCATACTCAAGGTAAATTCAACTTATAAAAATGTATTTATCATCTATGTTTCTTTATGAATTATAATGAAAAAATTCCTACAATAAAAAAATTGTGAATATTTCACAAATGTTGAATTTCGCAGCCATATCCATGATTAGACAGGTTGCAAAGAATCAATAAATAAATGAATGGTATTTGAAGATGAAAAATGTTCACTACATGGAAGACCACCTATTGGCATGAAGTGGCAGGCTACAAATGTCAAGAGATCTAAGATTCAAACTTAAAGTCAAACTCTGAGTATGATGATACAACGATCAAGCAAAGGGAAGGAGGAGATCAAAACGATATCAGACGAGCGTGTAAAAGACTTGTTCGATCAAAAGGATATGATTCGAGAAAAATCCCTGATTAATTTATCTTTTAGTAGGAAGTCATGAGGAGATAAAGTTCTAATATAAATCTATTTCCTAGATATTAGAATAGCTCATTTAGTATTGGTATAAAAATCTTAAAGTAGTTTAATGAAGACTTGTATAAAACCCATAAGGTGATACCTAAAATACAGTTCGATTATTAAGTTTAATGTGGTTCATTTCCAGAAGTTGTGACAATCTATTTTGAGTTAATACAATCCTCTATTTTCAATGTGTTACTAATAAGTCATCTGATTGATAGCATACTTATGCTCAAGAGAGGGCCCCCTATTGAGTTGTAAGGTTATTTAGTTTTTTTTGCATTTCAAGTTTGCTTATAGTGTGATAATTTCCTGAAGCATTTACTTGAATAATTTCTTCACAGTAATGTTTTGACCATTTATTACTTTGGTTTCAGAGCACTCATAAAGAAAAATTACCAAAAATATTTAAATTTCATATGCATTTCCTTTCTAGTTTCATTACTCAGTTAATTTCTTACATGAAGAAAGAAATTCCTTTTAGAGTTGACTATGCACAATAGTAATCATTTGGAGAAAATTTTCATTTGATTTTATCTCTGCAATTAGTTTCATTAGCATTTCTTTTTGTATTAGTTTAATCTCTTTTATTTCTGCAATTAGGAATTAAGTTTTCTTCATTCAATTTCCTTTTATGTAATTATTATATAGGTCCATTTTTGCAAAGTAGTGCTTTTAATTCTTCAATAGAATTCAAATCTCTCTTCTGCAATCTAGTGTTAGCATTTCCTTTTATGCAAGTAGGAATAAAATTTGAATTCTGCAACTAGAATAAATTCTCAATTTTGCTAGAAATATATTTCAATTCAACTAAGAATGGATTTTTAATACAAATTTGAATAGAAGTAACTTGTGTGTATAAATCTGTAAATCTCATTAAAACACATGTCCATACTTAAAACAATTTAATCCTTAGAGTAAATAAATCCAAATAAAGAATCCTAGCATATATTGTGCAAATACACTTCATAAGTACATGAACATTGGTTGACAATTAATGAAGTAATTTAAGGTCAATTAAATTACCAAACATTTTGGCACCATTGCCGGTGATTTGTATATAGAATTCCATTCTTGTTTACATATAATTTTAGGTGCATTCAATTTTTATATTATAGGCATAATTAAAGCATGATAAAAAAATATATATGCATTTAGAAAAGGATTGTAGGGTGTGTTTGTAATTAGAGGTAAAAGTTAAATTCCAACATCACCACTCACTCCACCTAGACCTCGTAGTTCCACACCATCCACTGAAACTCGCATCCCATATTATGTAGGTAGACATAGACTCCCTGTGGTGCATAGATTTGAAATCCAACCTAAAGATTCACCAAATTATTCTACTGAAGTTTTAGTTGAAGAACCTACATCCCCAACATAAGGAGTAATATTTCTCTCTTCTAGTGGAGAAAAAATTCTAGGACAAGAACTATAAGTCCCTAATGAAGAATAAGAAGAAACTTATTTAATATTACATTAGTAGAAGAACTAGAAGAAGGGCTAGACATTCCAATTATAGAACCTTATATTAGCTCAGAGGAATCTACAATGGTAGGGGAAGGAGAAGGATAATAAGTACATAATGTAAATGGTGAACTTAGGATTAGAGGTGGAAGAGGCCGAGGAGTAAAAAGAGGAGGAGGTGGAGGTATAGGTGGTAGAGGAGAACCAAATCCTTATGGATTTACAATCTTTGATGAAGACACCACAACCACAATGAAAATATCTCACCCTCCATCCTCCCTAATTTCCATGGTTTAAGACATGAGGACCCTGAAACATTTCTTTTTGAGTTTGAAGTATTATGTACATCTTATGACTACTTAATTGATCCTAAATAGTTGAAATTATTTCTAGCTACTCTTAAGGATGGAGCACTTAAATGGTTTATGGGATTAGGAACACATACTATTAGAACATGGAAAGAAATGAAGAATGTGTTCTTAGAAAAATATAAGGATTATTGCATGTCCCATAACCTTAAGGATGAATTATTTAAGATGATACAGAAAGGTATGAAAACCTTGAAGACTTGGTTGAAAGATTTTCTTACAACATTAAAAGGCCTAAGTTTTATAATTTAGATGATGAAACACTAAAATATATTAGAGATGAGTGGATTGACCTTGTCAATTTAATGGGCAAAGGATATTTTTATCAACTTTGATTTGGAGATGTCTGTGATCTATGTAAACATATTTCAAGGGGTAAGGCTAGAACTGGTAAAAATACAAAACATCATGTTATGTCCATAATTAATAAATATGCAACTGGAACAATAAGTAGAGCTGAAATAGGGAATTTTCTTTACAATTTCAAAGCATATATCCTTGGGAGTCTTAGTGAACAACTAGATACTCTTAAAATACAAAACAAGTAAAAGTTGAGAATGTTACATTATCTAATTTTTGTCCCAGATGTAGGAAGAAACATGCCTTGAGATATAGTACCCTTGATAGTGTAGAAATTTGTGTTATATGTGTTGAAAATCATAATAAAAAGGAATGTCCTTCGATTCCTCATCTTATCATTGTTTTTCGAGATGAAGCTATAACAAGCCAAGCTGAATCTCTTTGTTTTATTGCTAAAATACCATGACAAAATAAACAATCAAACATGACTCAAGTTTTCAATACTCAATCATATGCACAACCATAGAACAATTGGACTGCACCCATGCCTTGGAAACCTTGGCCCCCACAATCTCATAATCCCTTTTGGGCACAAGGTTGGAAAAATAATTATGGAAAATATCTTCAATATCCTCAATTCCAGCAACCTTATTCTTATTTTCCACCACAATATTATCCTCCTCAACCAACTAAACCTCCTCAATTCCAAAATCCAAATCAACAACTTTCATTACAAATTCCTCAAAAATCCAATCAACTACCTGCTTAACCACTTCTAATCCAAATAATAAAAATAAACAAGTTGTTTCTAATGTTGAAGGAAATAAATTTCAAGCTTGTATGATAACACCATTAGGTATAAATGATGTTCAACTTAGATCTGGTAGGGTTTTGCAAAATAAGTCACCAACAATTTCCATCAAAAAATCCAAAGAGGGTGAAGTTCATGAAAAAGATGCAAATATTGATCAAGAAAATACTTATTTAAAGGAAGATATTCCTATGCAATAAAAATATGAGAAAATAAAACAAGCTCCTATAGTTCCTCTAGTAGAACAAACTTTTATTTCTTCGTAGTATCTACCTTTCCCTGGAAGGCCTAAAATTGATAAAGGAATAGAGAGGAAATTTTCTTTACCAGATTATGATATGCTATATGAACTTAAGAATATTTGCATCAAAATTCCTTTACTCCAAGCCATAAAGGAAATACCAATATTTGGAAAAAATATCAAGGAACTATGCATTAAGAAACAAGGAAGAAAAATAAAATATATTAGAAATATCCAATTGGCAGGAAAAATTGTTGTTATTCTCATGGGGAAACCTATTGTTCAAAAATATCTAGATCTAGGTAGCCCCATTGTAAAAATTCATATCAATGGTATTGCGATTCCAAACACTTTGATTGATCTAGGAGAAACCATTAATATTATGAGTAAACATACAATGGAACAACTAAATCTTCCCAATATTCAATATACTCCAACATTATTACAGTTAGAAGATAGATCTGTTATCAAACCAGATGGTGTATTAGAATATGTGTTTGTTTCTCTAGATCCTTGGGAATATCCTGTAGGCTTCACGATTTTAACTCCCAAGAATAATTTAGGAGACCATCCAATGATACTTGGTAGACTGTGGCTAGCTACAACTAATGCATTCATAAGTTGATATGGTGATATGTATATATCTAATGGAAATTCCACTAATAAATTCACATTGTATCCTCCTGCAAAAGTAATAACTGAAGTAGAAAGTGAAATTTGGATAGATGATGATGATGAATACTTTGATAATATGCAATCCGTATATACTTTCTTCACAATTATATGAGGAAGATAAATTCATAAATTTAATGAATAATAATGATTCTTCTTCTTAATGTGAGAAAGATCAAAGTTTTAAAGAAAAATGTAATATTGAATATCTATCATCTCACAAAATGGCTTTGCATTCTATGGAAAAGTTTGGCGATTCTCAAGTAGAAAATTTTCCACGGAAAACATTGAATATTAATAATAATTTGGAAGAATTTCAAAAAAGAAAATTTATAAAGATGCTGCAAAAAAATTCCTTTGTTTATGCATGGGAATATACTGATATGAAGGGAATTGATCCTAAATCTTTTATGCATCATATTTATATCCAGGAAAATTTCAAACCAGTTAGACAAACTTAGAGGAGAATGAACCCTAATATGAGAGAAATTGTTAAAGATGAATTACAAAAGCTTGTCAATGTGAATTCATTTATCCAATATTACATAGTCAATGGGTGTCAAATTTAGTGATTGTTCCAAAGAAAAATGGAAAATGGAGAGTGTGTATTGACTACATGGAATTAAGAAAATCTACTTTAAAAGATCATTTTCCACTTCATTTTATAGATCAAGTATTAGATACCTTAGTAGGAAAAAAGTATTTCTAATTTTTAGATGGTTTTAGTGGATATAATTAAATTCAACTAGGACCATAATATCAAGATAAAACCAATTTTACATGTCCATGGGGAACATATGCCTATAGGGTACTTCCTTTTGGATTATGTAATGCACCTTATACATTCCAAAGAGAATTTTTAGGTATCTTTTATGATCTAATTCATGATTGCGTGGAAGTATACATGGATGAATTTACTGTGTATGGAGATACTTTTGAGGAAGCTATGAAAAATTTGGAAAAATTTCTTATTAGATGAAAATAATCAAACCTTTCATTAAGCCATGAGAAATGTTTTTTGATGTTAAATGAAGGGATTGTTTTAGGCCAACATATTTCAAGTGATGGAATTAAAGTGGAAACATCTAAAGTAGAAGTCATTTTTAAAAATTTAGTTCCTGTTTGTTAAAGAGATGTTAGAATTTTTCTTGGATTTACTGGATATTATAGGAGATCCATAGAAAATTTTAAAAAATAGCCTCTCCAGTTTTGAAAATCCTTACAAAATATTGTGAATTTGCATGGAACTCTGATTGCCAAAAAGAATTCGATACATTGAAACGAAAGATTACTGAAGCACCAATTCTAAGATGAATTAATTGGTCTCTCACTTTTCATATTTCTACTGATGCTTCAGACACAAATTTAGGAGTTGCATTAGGACAAAAATATTTAACTGCTTATGCTATCTATTATACAAGAACAAATTTGACTCCAATATAGTTAAATTATACTATGACAGAAAATGATTTTTTAGCTGTTGCACATGCCATTAATAAGTTTCGTCATTACATCAATGGTTATGAAAATTTTATTCATACTGATCATTCTGCCATTATATATCTAATGAAAAAACCAATTAAAAATGGAAGAATTACAAAATCGCAGATATTATTACATGAATTCAAAATTACTATTCTCTATAGACCAGGAAAATAAAATACAGTTGCTGATTTTCTTTCTAGAATGAAAAATAATAATGATGATGTTCTTGTAAAAGATAATTTTCCTGATGAGTATATTTTTGCAGTATATAATAAATTACCTTGGTTTGTAGATATTTCCAATTATTTAGCTACATGAAAATTACCACCACAATTTTCAACCAGAGAAAAGAAGAAAGTGTCAAAACCAATGCACCTTATTCTTGGGTAGATGGAGAATTATACAAAACCAAACTTATTCTGATCATTCAAATATGTGTTTGAGAAGATGAAGTGCCAGAAATATTGAAAGGTTGTCATGATGGGTCATGTGGAGGACATTTTTCTGACAAAAGCACTGCTTACAAGATCCTTCTTTTGGGATATTATGGCCATCTATTTTCAAATATTCCAAAGAATATGTAAAAATATGTGATAGCTATCAAATAATGGTAAAACATGCACCATCAGATGAAATTCCTCTATAACCACAGGTACTTGTAAATCCTTTTGAAAAATGGGCTCTAGATTTAGTTGGACCAATAAATACACCATCTAAATAGAAAAAATACATACTTGTTTGCACAAATTATGTCACAAAATGGGTAGAAGCTAAACCTCTTTTATTTTCAACTTAAAATGTTGTAGTTACATTTCTTTTGGAGAATATCTTTACTCGTTTTGGTGTTCCAAGAGAAATTATAACAAATCAAGGTACTCAATTCACATCCAAGTTGGTGCAAAAGATCATGGAGAAATATAAAATCAAGCACTGGACTACTCCATATCATCCACAAGCAATGGACGAGTGGGATCCACGAACAAAGTACTTGAAGCAATTCTCACCAAGACTGTGCATTTGCATAGAAAGGACAGCCAAAAACTATTCTTGAAGCACTATGGACATATCGAACCACATGGAGAAACACAACTGGACATACTCATGAGATTGTTTATGGGAAGAAAGTTTCGCTTCCAATTGAGTTCCAAGTATAAACCTTCAAAAAAACTTCTAAATTTGGCCTTGATCTATCAGAAGCCCAAAAACAAAGATTAACTCAATTGAATGAGCTAGATGAGATTCGACAAGATGCTATCCAAATAACCAACATAATTAAGTAGGAAAGAACAAGATGTTATGATAGATTTATCAAGACTAAGAAGTTCGAGCCACGTGACTGCACTCTTCTTTTTTATTCCAAATTTAAGTATTTTCAAGGAAAGTTTCAAACTCATTGGCTTGGGTCTTATGAGATAGATATTTTTTATGGAAATGGAGTAGTCAAGATCAAAACTATTGATGATGAATAAATTACCTTCCTTGTTAATGGTCATAGATTAATATTTTATCATAAACCACTAACAAAGGAAGATTTTGTCAAATATTTACAAGAAAATTCTGAATTTAAGTTGGTTAAGAAAGGAGATTATTCTCCTTATTCTCCAACTCAATTGTATTTTTTGTTTTGTTTTTATTATATATATTTAATTTATTTATTTATTTTATTTATTCATTTTCAGAGTGGTTCATGAGCACAATGTGCCTGCACACATATGTATTCGCTACGTCCACGGTCGGAAAATCTCGGCAGACCCTCCCGAGGGGGTCTAATTGTCGGCCATACATTGGAGGCGTAACCCCAAGGGCATCAAGGAGATTTGATCCTGTGACCACCCAATTTGAAATATACTTAGCAACGGGGACTCAACTAGTTGAGCTAACCCTTGGGGCTTGTAATTTTCATTTTCATTTAAAAAAAAATTATATTTGTATAAGTGTGAAAACCAACAATGTTGGTGTACTTATACACAAAATATTAACTAAAAACCAAGGGTTCTTGGTAGTTTAGATTTTCATAATAAATTCTACTCTCTTATCCCTATTTCTTTCTATCCTTGTTTTTCTAATAAAATTTTAGGTGGAAAGCAATACTTTTGAGGATCGGTCTTCCTCATTGACCACCAAAAGAAACAACAAAAATAAAGATTCTTCTCCTGATCAAACAAGAAAAATTCAAGAAATGATAAGTAGCAATAGAATTTATATCATTTTGCAGCCGACCTTCTATTCTACAGCCAAGCATGAATTTTACATCTACATCAGCATCATAAATCCATAACAAAAGAAGGAATTCACAAAAGTAAAGGTATGTAGAATGCTGAATTATTTTTCATATAAGAACATTAGGTTTTAATTAATGGATGGTTTTATCAAAGAAACGTTTGAATAATTAAAAGACCTTATAAAACTACTAAAAATTACACTCATCATCATAACCATTATACCTCACTCTCTCAACATTACTCAGTCGTTCACATCATTCTGGTCGAAATAAAATACCTCCCACCAATCTTATGCAATAGGATTTGATAATCGCAGGTAATTATATGGAAGGAAAAATCCAACCATAAAAAAAATTATTCTGTGACCACCTTATTCCGATATCATTTTACTTTGTTTCATTTCATTCTACTCCAATGTGAAGCCCCTACCCTTCAAATTTCTCTCATTCCATTTTGTATCAATCTTCCTTCATCCCTGTCGAAAGGAAACAATCGAGGACTAAAAATTATTCTTACCATGGGGATTATTTTCCATTCTGAACCAAATGGAAATAAGTTTCTTCAATCATACCTGAGAGTTAGATACCAATTGTAGCAGGTAGAGTGGCTTAAAGTTTTTGAAAAACTCGACAAGCATGAGGAAAATGTTACTAAAGATTTTTCTCGATATTTTGACGGGGTTGAGGAAAAAATTTGAGACATCAAGGTTATCCTAATAGATTCTATCATAGAAGAAGCTACATGATTGCCCAGAAATGGAGAGAGCTAGTTCAAGAATAGAAAAATTAAGGAGAATGACTAGATAAAATTCCTTAGAGAGCCAGGTGTGGATATCTCAATCTTTAAAAATGGAATTCTAGCCACTGCACTAAAATGAAAATGGATAAATTTATTATTGGTTATCCAAAAATTTCTAACTTGTGAAGGTAGATTTGGAACTATGTTTTTCTACCATGCCCGACTCTTGATGCATTTTATCGACGTGATTGAAATCAACTTGCCCTATTTATTGCTCTGTAGTATAATAAAAATGACATCTAGTATATAGAGAGTGTCAAAATCTATTAACTATGCCCTCTACCATCATGTACTTATAAAATCCTTATATAGGCACATTTAGAAGCTAAAGAGGACAATTGAAAACAATTCATTGTTAGAAATCATTTTATAGAAATCCAGGAGGAAGAAATAAGCAGTAGGGTTAAACGAAGTTGACGAAGGTTAACAGAAAACCCTAACTCTGAAAAGGAAAAAATTGAAGAATAAATTCTAGAATAGAATGAGATAGAGGTACCAGAAGCCTGATTTGAGGATGACACTCCAATTTCTCATTATTTCGATAAATGTAAACAAAAAAATGGAAAACAAAATCTTAGAAGAATGAAAGCCAACTTAAATTATAAGTTACTTGAAGAAAGTGAAAAAAAACAAGATGTCAACAAAGGAAATAGTCAAGACATTGAAGGTTCAATATTAAAACAAAGAATAAGTAGAATAATTTCAAAAATGATAAATACACAGTGTCGGGACATGATTAACGTTGAAGAAGAAGGATATAAAACACCACCTCAAACAATGAGTCCAATGAGGAAAACACCAAATATTAAACCTTCTCAGTAGGGAATTTATGATTATGTAGAATCCTTGGAACAAAGAGCACAACATAATGCAAATCTCTCTAAGAATGAAGTTGGTGAAATTTCCATGGGAGAACAAATTCGATAACAAGAACACAAAGTTGAAGATGCCTTGAAACATGACATATATGAGCTACAGGTTCTTAATAAACACTTGACACAGGATAGGGAAGTAACAAAAGTACAAAAATGATATATTAAGAACACAAAATGATAACATACTTCTACATCTCTGCCATTGGTATAAGGAAAACAAGAAACTTAAAGCTAGAATCAAGTTCCTTAAGAATATAATCAGGGGATTGCAAAGTAAAATTATGACGAAGAGACCAAGGGCCACCTTCAACATTAAAAAGATAAAGGAAAGCACTAGTCTATATGTGCTTGCACAAGCTTTAGAAATCATATATTGAAGAAGAAAGAAGAACCAATTTTGAATTTTTGGTGCATGAGGACATGCAAGACTTTTGGTGTGGGGGAATGTTGAAGTTTGAAATCGTTTCTTTTTTTACTACCTTTTTTCCATCTCCATCTTTTTGTCACCATTTTTGTAGTAGTCTCAACATATTCAAGGTAAATTCAACTTATAGAAAGGGATTTATCATCCATGTTTATAATCTATGTTTCTTCATGAATTATAATGAAAATATTCATACAATAAAAAAATTGTGAGCATTCCGCAACCATATTCATGATTAGACAAGTTGCAAAGCACCAGTAAAGGAATGAAGGGTATCCAATGATGACAAATGTTCACTACATGGATGACCACCTATTGGCATGACTTAGAAGGCTACAAATATCAGGAAATCTAGGAGTCAAAATAAAATTCAAACTCTTAGTATGACAATGCAAGGATCAAGCAAAGGAAAACAAGAGATCAAAACAACATTAGGCGAGCGTGTAAAATATTTGTTCGATCACGAGGATATGATTCGAGAATAATCCCTCATGACTAGCTCTTTTAGTAGCAAGTCAAGAGGAGATAAATTTATAATCTAAATCTATTTCCTAGATGTCAGAATAGTTCATTTCGTATCAGCATATAACTCTTAAATTAGTTTAATGAATACTTGTATAAAATCCATAAGGAGATACCCAAAATATAATTCGATTATTAAGTTTATTGTGGTTCATTTCCATAATTTTTTGACACTCTGTTTTGAGTTAATACAATACTTTGTTTTCAATGCATGACTAAGAATTAATCTGGTCAATAGCATAATTACACTCATGGGAGGGCCCCGTGTCAAGTTGTAAAGTTATTTAGTTATGTTTGCAGTTCAAGTTTGCTTATAGCGTGATAATTTCCTGATATTTTCTTGAATATTTTCTTCACAATAATGTTTTGATCATTTTTTACTTTGATTTAATAGTGCTCATAAAGAAAAATTACCAAAACGATTTAACTTTCACATGCATTTCCTTTCCAGTGTCATTACTCAATTAATTTATTAGATGAAGAAAGAAATGTCTTTTAGAGTTTACTGCACACACCATAATCATTTGGAGTTAAAAATTTTCATTTGATTTTATCTATGAAATTAGTTTCATTAGCATTCATTTTTGTATTAGTTTAATCTCTTTTCTTTCTGCAATTAGGAGTTAATTTTTCTTCATGCAATTTCCTTTTATGCAATTAGTATAGAGGTTCCTTTCAACAAAGTAGTTATTTTAATTCTGCAAATAACATTCAAATCTCTCTTCTGCAATCTAGTGTTAGCATTTCCTTTTATGCAAGTAGGAATAAATTTTGAATTCTGCAACTAGAATAAATTCTCAATTTTGCAAGCAATATATTTCTATTAAGTTAAGAATTTGAATTTTTAAAGTAACTTTGAATAGAAATAATGCGTGCTTAATTACTCTCTAAATCTCATTAAAAACATTTTCCATACTAATTAGAACAATTTCATCCTTAGAGTAAATCAATCCACAGATAGAATCCTAGCATACATGGTGCACATACATTTCATAAGTACACGAAGCTTGGTCGACAATTAATGAAGTAATTTAAGGTCAATTATATTACCCAACATAACTTTTGAAACCATCTTTATAGGTGGTAAATATACACTTCTGCACTTTATTATCTAACTTAGTCCTTTTTTCCTTTGGAACATCTACAGAAGCATCATATCCAAATATATTTAGATGTTTAAGAGATGATTTATTATTAGTCCATTCCTTGTGTGCATTTTTATCATCCAACGTTGAGGAAGATGATATATCTACTACATAACACATAATACCCATTGCCTCTACCTTGAATTATTGTCTTAACATGGCACCACCGAGCATGTTCCTCGACCTCATCAATGTCCTATTCATTATTTTGGAAACCCCATTCTATTGATCCGTTTATGATGAATTATTTCACTTCGATATACCACAGTAATTACTGAATTTTCCAAACTCATTCCCTTAGAATTCCCCACTATTGTTCATCCTCAACACCTTGATTTTCTTCTCTTCCCAATTTTCCACAAGAGCCTTAAACTCTTAAAATTTTTCAAAGGCATCAAATTTATTCCTAAGGAAATAAATACATGTATTCCTTGAGAAATCATCTATAAATGAGACATAGTACATATATTTTCTCAATGATGGAATTCACACATGTCCAAACACATCACTTTGCACCAACTGTAATATTCCCACTGTGATTCGGATTTATGCAGGAACGCAATAAAATACAGAAATAGACATAAATACAGAGATGCAACAGAAACAATAATTCATTTCATTAATATAAAATAACAGAAATATGCTTACAGACATAATGGAAATAAACTAGCTAGGGCACTGGTAGCTTATATCTAAGAAGAGATGTGGTGGCTACAGGCCTCTGAACTATGTTATAATGAGCCTCAAGGGCCTATTTATTATTGAGATACAATGGAAAAATCTAAACATCCCAAAACCTAACCCTAGGAGATGAATCGCCATAACTATGGGCCCCGTTTGGGTAAATTGGTGTTTCAACTTCCCGGGGACGTAACTTTGGCATACGATCTCTGTTTGACACACACCATACCTCATTAGAAAGATCTATCCAAGGAGTAAAACTTTTGGTGTGATAATCATCAATCTATGGACCCATGTTACTCCCAGTTTTCCTAAAAAATGTCGTTTAGGGCCTCAAAATGGCTTCAAAATTTCAGAACCCGAAAAACTGCTAAAAATAGTAAGTTTTGCTGAAACTGAAAAATTGAAAGAACTGATGGTGGCGTTTAAAATGGAATAGGTGGTTATCCACCAATATCCACTTGGATCATTAGGGCCCCAAAACGCCTTAGGAAGTTCAAGACCCAAAAAACCTGCTAAAAATAGTAAGTTGTGCTGAAAGTGCAAAACTGAAAGAACCGATGGTGGGGGTCCAAATGGAATAGTTGGGTGGCCACCAATATCCACCTGGACCACACTGTGGTCATAGAAACAAAGGAGAATATTACCTGATTCCGATTCCCATATAAGTAATGTCCATAGAAATAAAAAATTATAGAGAAATTAGACATACCTTCAACCATACATTTACAATGTAGTACTTAAAGTCTCTTATCCCTTTTATGTTACAATATTTTGTGCCAAAGCATGGTACTTTCTCCGAAGGATGTAGTATTTTTTCCTTCTTCATCTCCACTCTCAAGTATAATGGAATTGTTTCTCACATCACTAATAGTGCTTCCTAGTAGTTTATACAAAATTCTAGTTCAAATGTCCCTCAACAATACCATTTCTTCTCAAAACATCATGCAAGCTTCCTTTTCAAGAATTATTTTTATACCTGTCACTCATATTGCTTATTCTTGCCAATTATGGGATTTGTAGAACACAAAAATTTCAAGTCCTTCCATCCATGAGATTCAAATTAAATTTTCCCCATCCTATGATTTTGGTTCTCAAGTCATCTACTAGGAAAACATAATTTCCATCACACCTTTGATACTCATAGAACCACTATTTTTGAGGAGTCATATGAAAATATGCACATGAGTTGACCAACAATGCCTCATGATCTACATGTGTGCTCAAAGAATCCAAGTACACATCCCATCCTTCATTTGGGATGATTTTTCTTTTGTAGAAGGAGCATCATTAGATCCCTTCTATTTCTCAAAACTTTTGGATTTACATTGTTTCTTTTAATGCCCCTGGTATTTAGATATTTGACTAGATTTTTATATCCCACTTGAGGATTTATTTTTATTTCTATAGAAGAAGTTTTCTTTTATATATAATACATATGTTCATAGACTTTCCATTTCTTTCCATCTCATCTCCCTTAATAACAATGATGAGATTATTTCATAAAAAATTAAAGTAATTGCATTACTACCTATGGCAACAAGCAAACTATCCAATGATTCTGGTAGAGAACACAATAAATTGATACAATTAACCTCATTTGAAATTATAATATAATTAGATGATAACTAACTTACCATAGTAATGAATGTTTTCAAATGCTCTGTCACTAAGTCTCCATCACTTATCCTTAGATTATACAACTTCGTTTGCAAGAAAAAATCATTCGCTGGTGAATTAGATTAATACAAAGCCCCTACTATTGTTCCATAATGAATTTGCTATAGCTTCTCCTCAGACATTAAATAATATTAAATATGAGAGACAAAATTGTATTGTGTTATTTTCCTTTCGATCGAACTTTTTCGAGTATTCTATTGACATACCCATTCATGCATTACATAGATCCACATTGATTCACTAATATTTGTACACTAAAAAATATTCCATTTTGATCTTCCATAGCTCAGAGCTATGCCCATCGAATTTCTGATGTTTATCTTTGAATTTATTTCCATTTCCATTCACCAAAATAAATTATGCCTCATATCTCCCACTATAACAAGGTTTTCCATAGGCCCAAGCTAAAAATATTAGCCATGAAAGTGTCCCATTGAAGCCAAACTACATTGGTAACAAATGTAGGTTTTAACCCTATTTTTTTAAATGTCGCAAACATATTCTTATTGAAAATAGAAATTATGCAATGGCACACACACATATTTAACATAGAGAGTTACTCTAGAAACCCATGAAATTTTTTTTTTTTTTTCTTTATATTACATATTTACAATCTTACAATTAAAACACACATTTAACATATATATTTTACTCTAAAAACCCAAAACTATGAAAACTAGAAATATTTCTCAATATATTATATCTTTACAATCTTACAATACAATATGTTTATCCCATGACATCCATAAATCCCCAATCCAAAAATATTGGAGTATAATACAACCATAGTTTCTTAATAAGAATTACAAAACAATGGAATGAATCACCATGCCCCACAATCATGTGGTTGGATCTTCCATTATCTACCTACCACATTACAAAATAAATGAAATTGTGTTCCAAATTGGATTATCATACAATTTTTCATTTATCTCACTTATTTATAGGTCGAAAAAATTAGGAAGGATCTACTTGTAGGGCCATTTTTGTGGCAAGTCCTAGTTTCGAAAATTTGGGTTGAAAAACATATGAAATATTTTTGAAGCCATTATGATGCATCAAATGGTATTTGTTTGGCCCAAAACATTATTTATTGGAATATGAAATATTATACCCATTGAAACCTTTCTAACACTGTAAGAATTGCCTCAAGCAAGGATTGTATGCTAAAGTTTTTCCTTCTGTAATTTGACCTCCCTTGTTGATCACCATGGTATGGGTGGATTCCATGTCAGCCTCCATTACTCATACACATGTGGGGTTGTTTGGCACATTTTTACTTTAAAAAATTTTATAGAAGTTCAAAAACCTTATTACTAATATACAGTTGAAGAAGTCAAAACCCTAACCCTAGATGGATATTCGATTATGTTAACTATCAAGTTGCTAAGAGGATAAGGGGTTGCATTCTTTAGAATAATAAATGTTACATATCTAATAAAAACATATATGAGTGGTATTTAGAGATCATGATAAAGGAGTAAGAGGATTTTACAGTAGCTATCTAGACCATAGTGTTAAAAAGTAACTCCTTAGTGGTTGTGCATTCCTTTGTATGTTCATTTTGATGACTAAAGAAAACGTAACATATCATAAGAAATAAATTCCAATTGTGTTTCTCTTATGGGTCTCCCATGGTAATTATTTTTTCATTTATGTATATGGTGTATATTATGTGTTTTTTTTTCATTTTCATATTTCAGTTATTTCTTAAATTTGACCCATAAGCTAGAGATAACAAATCTGAGATCTAAGGAAATAGACCTGCATAAAATAAGGTTTTTAAATATTATGGGATCTATTTTGATTAACTATTCCATTGGAATATCCATGGTAATTGACAAATCACATTCATAGATGGACTTGACACCATGGAGAATGTTGTCTCAAGCTTAGATGAAATATTATCCACTCTGGATAAATATTTTGTAATCCTTATAAACTATTTATATTGTTGCTTTCCCTTCCTCTTATTCTTATGAAATTGAGAAGCATAATAGGAATTCTTGTGGCACTTGAAAAAATTGAAATGGATTAAGTATTTATTCCCTTACACAAACACCTTATACAAGTTCCATGATGAGGAGATCCCATTTAGGGACATGTGTACCAACTCCTCATCCTCCACCATTATCCTGATAGAAGTGAGATGATCTTAATGTGTGATTTTCTTCATTAGGTAACTTCAAATATATTCGTATCACTTATACATGTGGTTACAATGAGGTTTTTCTTCAATAACATCTAATAGGATATGTTCATGCTCTAGTATAGATTGATTAGGGGATCATACATTTCCTTAATTTTCTTCTTCCATGTAATGTGAGGGATTAAGTTTTCCCTCATCAAATTTGTATGATTCACTTGACCTTTACCACCTAAATATTATGTTTTTTCAAATCCTTAGGATCAAATGGCATTTTAGGGATACAAATTTAACAAAACCTTGTAGATAAATCTCCCTTGGTAGTGTTTGCAACATACTCTTCCTAGGAACCCATAGGGTGGAAGCTTATTGGTGATTGAGTGTTCTGTTAAGACACTCATTTGTAAAGGTCACCGGTTCAAACCTCGTGGGTGCCCGCTAGGCGTAAGCCTTTGAAAATTTCTGTATATTGTTAGCGGGGGATGATGCCGACCAGGAGGGTTTTCATTGGCAGCAACGCGATATGATCTTGTGTGGAAGATATGAATAAATTTGGAAGCACCATCTAGATAGTCACACTCATTGAGAATGAGAATACACATATATAGATCTCCTAGAACAATCTAAAGCCAATCGAATTGGTTAGAAGAAAATCATATTCACAACTTATCAAGAGGGTGGATGGATTCTTTTAAGAGAAAAACAACACACTAGTTAGTAGAGTAATTAATGAATCACACAATAACTTATTAGATTCGTAAGCCACTTTAATCATTGAATATATTTGGGCATCACACCATTAAATCCCTTTGGTTATCCTGTCACACATACAATATCCTTATCCAAATAAGGATTCCTGGAATATTTTAGTAGACATGCATTGATACCATGTTAATTTTCACACCATGGTAGGCATCTTATGCACTTGGAAAAATTAACCTAAAAATATAGGTAGCTAAAAACTAAAATATTTCCAATAAGAAAATAACTCTTAATATATTAATTTATAAACAGATGTTCTTGGAAATATAAAAAATGAATACACAAAACAAAAGTCTCAATAATGCATCTATATTTTATTAAAACTTGAAAGAATAATGACACTAATAGCTTAAAGTTAAATTATTCTAACTAGCATAATGGCACACCCTCCATATCCTTTTTATAAAATGATGACTTAAGGTTATGTTGCATATGGACATATCCAAAAGTACAGCTATGTTGTTACTGTAAACCATAACCCTAGCTCAATTTAAGAATGTGCATCCGTCCTACATGCAAAAGGATTCCTCAAACAAAGACCCACTAGGAGAAATAAGCATGTGTTACCTCCTAGGATAATGTGCCCTATTCTAAGTTGTAAAATTACTCTATCCCATACATTGTAATCTAATACTAGAAAAGAAAACTCTAGTATAGAAAAAACATCCATTTAACTCTACAAATCCAATTATGGAATAAGAGATCTAAAATTAGAAGTGGATGAGGCTAGTACATACATTTTAGAGGCATGTATGCACCCTCTCTCTCTCTCCTTACCTATATAATTAAAAAAGTCTCCCAAGGGTGTCTAGAGTTGTTCCATTACTCTCCCTAGTTCCACCCTCATAATGATTACACACATACTAAGGTAGCATTTGTTGGAGTGGACCATCACTATTCTAGAATAAACTACATACCAATCATGGTAAAATATAACAAGGTGACTGCAAATATTTTGGGCTTTGAATTATTTGTGAAAAATAATTATATTCTTGTTTCCCTCTTTCAACCACAAGCTATGAAACATGAATATCTAACATATCTTGTTATCACACAATCTCACACCTAAATATGTAAAGTCCAACCCTTAGATCAAGAATTTTGGAACTAGGAGGCTGGCCATTATCACCTCACCAAATACCCTCAATAAATTATACGAAGGATGGACCTAAGTCAAGGTAGGATTCCGTATGGTTACTAGTCCCACTTCATGTTTTTTTGAGTGGGAACAAAAGGAGCTTAGAAACATGAGACAAAAAAATGGGAAGTTTTGAATAAATTGGAGACGATGGATGAAAAATATCCAATTCCTTATTTCTTGGGGTATGGACGTCATGAAGGTAATATAAGAGGGATATCCTTCAACATGGTTAAGGGTTATAAATAATAAAATTATCGTTCTATATAACATGTTTAACTTGGTAAATAAAGTATTACAATGAAATAAGTGAAGGGAACCACTTGGGGGGGATCCAAAACGAAACTAAATAAAGGAGTAGTTAAGCTTCTATCTATAAGGATGTTTTTGATTTAAACCCCTCTCCCTTGAGATAAGGCACAAGGTTTTTCCCATAATGGAAGAATATGTCTTTAAGTCCTCCACAAAAATGAAAATTTACTCCTAGATTTAGCTTTGACAATCTAATCTTTCGTATGATATCAACTAGAGGTGATCCAAGAATATATGCCTGACATATAAAATATTGTACAAACATAGAAAACCATAGGTTACACCACAATTTTTTTGAATGGTTTTGTCATTGATGCCAACGTTGGGTTTTGAATGCTCTTAATATTTTTATGGTTTGCATTATTTTAAGTGCAAAATGACTGGAAAACTCTAGAATCCCTTGAAGCTCCAAATAACCTTGTACTTGTTGAAGATTTTTGAGGATGAATATTGGTTAATTTTCCTTTATAACCATTATAATTGGATTCTCCTCATCATACTAATTCTATTGATGTGTGGGATGTCTTGTGGGCCTTCACAACTTGAGAGATATGCTCAGTCAAATATCGTGCACCCAAAAAGTGGTCCAAAGGACCAAAGTTAATGATGTTAAACATATAATTTGTCAGGACTATGGCACAAGATTAAATTTTTTTTAATTAAAATGTTGTTGATAAGGTTAGACTGAATGTCTTGAATATTACAACTAAATAGTGGAGGAAATAAATTTGGTCCAAAAAGGTAATTAAAAGTTTAAATTGAATTTGGCCTTCCACCAGATATTTTTAGGTCGGATTCATCTAATTTGTTTCTTGACTCAATTTGAAAATTGAAAATTTGGATTTCCCACCAAAACCATAGGTTGGATGACCCTTCTATTTTTCCACCAAAAAACTATATAAAGTATCATATAATTCACATCAAGGAATAAAAAGCAATTCGTTAATTTTTATGAAATGCATATACGACCACAAGAGTCCTCAAAATCAAGATTTTGGAATGGTTCTTGGTTTGGGTTATAGTTTGGGAAGGTGTTCCTTAACTAGATTTTTTTTTTAAAGATGTGTGTTGCAGAGGGATCCAATGATGATATGCAACTAAATGGAGGTTGAATGTCTTGGGGAAAATAATTTTTCTTGGGCTAAGGTGTTTCACTGGGTTTTTGAGCACAACGACTACAACCAAGAGAAGCATTGGTTATCTAATTATAGGAATAATTTATGGAGGGTATCAGGTTTTATTTCTTGTTTCTGGGCACTCATTTCCATGTGGTATGGTTTGATTCTTATTAGAATATATTTTTGTGCAATGATATGAGTAGATAAAGACCATGTGAATTCCCTTGTGACTCCTACAACCTTGTTGGTTATAATTTGTGGCCAGGATTATGTTAAAAAATGTCATTATTCCTTCGTGATTAGTTGTATGACAAGTTTTTGAATTCACATTTTTGTATTGAGTTTCTATTGCATATAACATTTTATGAAGCCTTTACTATGTATGCATTAGACATTGATTTTGAGACAATATTTTATATGACAGTAGGACTGCGATCTATATAATACTAATGATAATGAGAACAATGACTTGGAAATGCATATGATATATATATATATATATATATATATATATATATATATATAGATATATATACATGTTAATATATATATATTATATATTATATATATATATATATATATATATATATATATATATATATATATATATTGTATATTATTTGACAATAGCCTTCACATGAGGAAAATAAATTTAACATAATACAATGATCTTTGATATAACAATAACCTTGGCATGATAGTTAAATATGACAATGACTTGGAGGTAGGACAATGACCTTATATGGAAGTGATGACAATAATAACATAATATAAAAGTCCTAGTCGACAGGTTTGGAGTAGCATTGGTAGTAGATATGAGAGTAGCAACAATAGAGGCAAAAAGAGTGACATTGGTAGTGAAACAATAATGATAACATGATTGACAATGGATAACAACAATTTATTGTATTGCAACTTCTTTGTATTGATTCAAAGAATAGGAGGATCTAGTTTGAAAATATTGAAACATGGTACGCTGATTGATCAGTGCACAAAGGTGTTGATAGGGTAGGTTGGAGCCTACATAGGGCATTGGAGCATCTTTTCGATTGTAGCTGGTAAATAGGGTGTTGGAGCTTCCTTCAGGTTGGAGCCTTTAAATTAGGAAATTGGAGAGTCCTTCTAGTTTTGGTTGGTAAATAGGGTGTTGGAGTGTCCTATAGGTTGGATCCTATAAAATAGGTGGTTGGAGCTAAAAATATTTATGTACACTTTATTAAAGAAAAATATTAAGAAGTGTTCAGTAGTTTTTATCCCAGAGGGGTTTCCACCTAAAATTTGTTGTCTACTATCTTGATGTTTGTGCATTGTTGAATAATGTTATTTACTCAGTTCATGTGATGTTGAATTATGTTAATCTAATTTTAATTTTAATCAATGCTATATGAAGTTAAATATACTAATTGAAGAGAAATATTGATGCACCCACCTCCCAGTATTTCCAACAAAATTGCCTTAGTCCAATGATTAGAGCTAGATTTCTCATAAGTGATTTCATTCCAAAATTTCCTTAGTACAAATTAAAGAGAGAGAGAAAATTTATATATGTTTTAACTCAAATATCCTCTACAATAAAATATTATTTTCATAAGGAAATATTAATATATTAAAAGAAAATATTTAAGAGGAAGAATTAGGTTAAAATCCAATACAAAATGCTTGGATACAATGTTTAGGATGAGTATAGTGCCACATCTCACCTTGTTACATATTATATCTCTTTCAAAGGAAAAATTTGAGTGCAATTTTACCTCCTTATGTGCAAGGTGCTTTCAAAGAGATGACTACCTTGATAAAATAATGTAAATTGTTTAGTCAATGAGGTAGGGTGATCTCCTAGATGCATGCATGGATTCCACGTGTAGAAAAAGCATGATGAGGACACTCTCCAAACTAACCACCTTCAAATAATAATATTATTTCCTTGTCAAAGGATTAAGGTGAATCTTCAAGTGGATGAGTGATTTTCCATGTGTAATACTCCATGAAGAGAACACGCTCCAAATAAATGTGCAAATGCATAGTGCTTCCTATATAACCTTTTTGACCAATAAATAATATAAAAATCCTCCATCAACTAGTGCACACTTGAATTTTGAGCTTCTGTGATTTATTAATTTGAATGTAGCAATAAGATAATACTCTAGGAAAAGTATGCCCGGGGTTATTATGATTTAGTTGATACCTTTGAATGAATAAAAATATTAAAATATATGTTTGACAAGTGTGACCTAGGTGAGAGTGCTTTATATGCAATTAATAACCTCTATCATAAATAAGCATTGATCCATGCATGTGCCCTTGAATAGCAAGGATAGTGAGTTCTTCAAGTTTTTGCATTTGTGTCCACTTTTATCAAGTTAACCTTGAATATTTCACCCTAGAAAGTGCATCCTACACACTTTTCCAAATGGTTATTCATCAAAATATTCATAACATGTCCTTAAAATGTGTGCAAATGTATGTCATTTGACCAAGTTATACTATCACATGTGTGCAAGGTGAAAACATAAGGAGTGAATTTCTCCTTAGTGGAGCATACAACCTAGGGGATGTGTGCATGAGTCGATGAGTTAGATGATGAGATTGATGGATGGTATGGAGGGTCAAAACCCTAGGGCACATGATTAATTATCATCTATATTCACCTCAAGGCTCCATTAAATCCTTAAATGACATGTTAAAGGATAAGGATGAAGCATGAATGTCTTGGAATTTGTGAACAAGGCTAGGTTAAGGTGAGGGTGAAATAGATTCTTTTTGTGTTACCTCAACACATGTGCCAAAGGGGAGTGGATAGTCACATGTGTACCATATTGGCTTTAATTTATAATATCTAGTGACAAATTAGCAAGTAAAAATTTTGCGAATGCCTCAATCAAGAATTAGAAAAATGAAGTGGTAATAGGCCAATACTTAGGAAGTCAATATCATACTTAGGATTTAATCAAATCATATTGATATGGTTAGGTGTGTAAACAATGGAAATGGTGGGAAAATGAGAATCAATGGGATACCATAGTTTAGAAATAAGGGAATTAAATGTAAAAAGAACCATGCGCTTTATAGGATATGGAGTGAAGTGAAATGCAAGTATGAAAGTGACCTTTACCTAGGTAAAAATTAAGAATATGATGTGATAAACAAACTTGCTAGGAAAAATGGCGAAATGTGGTGAAAATGTATGTATGAAGTGGGTGTCATCTAGCCAAAAGTTATAATATGCTTGAAACAAGCAAATTTCCTATGTTAAATTATGGAAATGACACGAGCATGAATGAAACTAGGTAAGTACATCAGCACATGAGAGGACACTCATGATCTAACCATGTAGGAAAAAGAAAAAATGATCCTCATGTGACTATGTGAGCACCATGATGAATAAAAATATGCACCACTAAAGAAACCTCCACCAATATCCTAACCTTTTAAAGTATATAATGATCCCGTTAATTTGCATAAGACCAAGATTAGCTCTCATGTGAATATGAGGGGTAATTGTTACCCACCCAAGTGGTTAAGCACTAGGAGAAAAGTTTTCTCCTATTTTTATAGGATTTCCAACCAGCAAAATTATGATGATATACATATATCTAGCCTCAAAGACCCTCCATCCATGCTATGGTTATTGATTTATGACATATATATTACTCATCATATGAAGGTGGGTAATCTATTGTAAGGTACATTAACCATTTTTGTAATGAATTGCTTTCATTTAATGTTTAAAGGAATTATAGTATGGATCATAGGTTGAATTGGATGATAGAACACTTTTGTTTGTATGCTTGTTCCAGTGACTTCACCTTGGAGGTTATCCCTTGCTCCTATTCCAGTGTGACCTTCCTTGAGTCCTTTCTTTCCAATTTCTAGGAGGAACACAAATATGAGGCACATCTGATTGATGCTTCATGTCGATGGAAACACATACCCCATCTTTGGGATGATTTCTAACTATCACAAGTATTGGCTTCATTTTTTTCCTCATTATTGAGTAGGGGCCCATAAAATTTTCTCTAAGAGGTTGATATATTAGAAATAAAATAAAAATCACAATCCATGATAAGAAAATTTAAAAATTTGTCCAAGATATAATAAATTTCATGGACAAAAGCCTGGCATGAATTCTACCCCCCTCATTATCCCTCACCGAGTTCTTGGCTAATGAATAAGCTATCAAAATGAATGGAAAAATAAATTTATTCATCTTTATGGGGTAAGTGATGCATAAATAAATATTGTAACCAAAGCTATGTAAGAAAATAAAACCAATAAAGGAAAAGGAAAATAAGAGGGGTGGTAAAAATAGGTTGGGTAAAGGGGCAACAGACATTCCAGGATTACTCCCTCTTCACATTGTAAACTCAATAATGATGCAATATCATAGCCAATATGAAGATGGCAGAATCCTCCATGAAGTAAACCCATACCATATCATTAATCGCTTTCATATGTTGATTAATGCATTAGCCTAGGAATTGTTCCTCCCATTAGGGTTGAAAGCACCTAATAGGGCCTCTAGATAATCCTCCCATATATAAATGTGGTAACTTGTTTACAAACCCTAAGCTAGGAATACATTTGAACATGATATTTGCGTGAAGTAATTTAGTTCATTTTGAATTAGATAGGGCCCACTATGACACTCTTACATTTATTTTTACCTATGATGATGATCTCAACTGATTTTGAGGGTATGTTTCAAATTCTTACACCCATGCGCAACTACCATCCATTAAGGGATTGTAGGATATTTCTCCAATACTTCATATAAGACATCCAACACCACTCGATGAACCTTTTTGGGAACCATATCGAGGATGTTGACCAATTTGTCAGGAATGTTGACCTTGGGATGTATCCAACAGAGATGATGACCTTCTCCTCTCCCTCTGGATCATGAAAGGATGCACATTGAATATACACATTTTCCTTTAAGAAAGATGTAATATTTATACTTCATAATTACCCTAGGCCAACATTTTAATTTCTTTATGGACATTTACCTTTTCCTCAACCAATTTGACGATGATGATGATGAATTTAGATCCCTCTATAATGGATGTTAAACCTTTTTGGATGATGAAATAAATCCTTATCCTCATGACAACACCCATGTTGAGTCAAATTATACACTTATAATTTTCCAATCATAAATTGTCAACCCACGGTAGGTAAGCTTGTGAGATACTATGAAAAATATATGCATGCTTATTACTGCAAGTGTTCATAAATTAACTATTCATACATGCACAAACGAATTCCTCTTTCTTGCACAAATACTTAGCAGAAAAGGCTATGGATTGGACTATGACATCCCTCTATAGCGCTCGGTATTACTGATATTGACCATGAAAGGATAAAATATCAAATTACAAAAATCAAGAAACCGACTTGGATAATCATAAATCAAAGCTTTGATCAAATGAAATTAACACATTAACATATGAAACTTAATCATTTAATCAATTAACAATCTGTTTCTGAAAATTTAGAGAGAATACATTAGCTATGTAAAAGAATTATTGCTGCATAAAAAGAATTAAAAACACACACGCACACACTGCGTTGCAGGAGTTGTGAGCGAAGGGGGCCCTCCCACACTCACAACCCCTTCAAAACTCGAAGAGGTTGCTCAGTAAAGTAGACAGAACATAAGATATTGTATTAATATGAAAAAATACAGCCAAGTACAATTTGATATATTGCTTATCAGCTGAAATCCCAACCCAACAACCCTTTACAATATGAAGTACATCTGCTTTTATATAGTCTCTAAAGCTCATATTTGGCTCGAATAAGGAAAATGACTAATCTAAGCTATCAACCAATAGTACATGTCCACATTATTAAAATTAGATTATGTTGAGTCTAATCCATGACTGAAAGCATGAATTAGACAATTTCTGTTACATAGATGAAGGTGCCTCCTCATGTGGTCATGAGAAGAAATCTGTAGGTTCAGGTTGTTTCAAAAGGAGGTTCAAAGTAGCCAATAGGATAGCCTTCATGTGCAATTAATTCCCCACAAAACCCATGTTCTTGCTGAATATGGAAATAAGTAGAACATAGTAAACCGCTGATGTCACTGCAGGAAATCAGCGGCTGCAAGAAATTGAGGCTTATGTAGGAAATCTAGAGTTGTTGCAGGAAATCTAGAACTTCTACAGGAAATGTGGTTGCGCCAACTATCTTCAAGATTTTGCGGAGCTGCTTTGAATCAAAGAAAATCTGCACACGAGTTCTAGATCAGTTGGAGTGTTAATTCAATAAAGATACAACTAGATCAAATAATACTTCAAGTTTAAGGAAAAATGACAATTATTATATTAATTTGACATACCTTAAGCTTATAGTACCCTTTTAGCCAAAACTAAACAATATAGACAAACTAATCATAATTAAGGGCGGAAGGAGTGCAAAAATAGGGGAGGTAAGGCTTGGGAAAGGTGTGAAAAGTAGACAAATTGAGACTTAAAATGTCCCCCACACCAAAAATATTGCATGTCCCTATGCAAGCAAAACTGTAGCAGCCTTCGAAACAGAGAGTCAATTGTTCACCTGCACCGTAGCTACTGTGGCTAGATGATCTAATTGGGCCCAATTAGACTCCACCTGAATTTGACCCCTGTACATTTTTTTCTTCTTCTTTAGATGGTGTATCTGAGCTTGCTTATTTTTCATAATGCGGGTTGCTTTCTCATGCCACTCCTCATGTTATTTTTGCATTCTAAGGCTGTTCTCCTTCAGGGCCATGTTTCCTTCCTTAAGGCCTGCTCTGAAATAGTGAGCTCTTTTATGGTCTCTTATAGTGCCTATCGAGACTGCTTCCTCTAGGGAGTAACATCCCCCTCATGATGTCCCTGGGAATATTTGGGCACACTAAGGTTCCCCTACCCTTGCTGCTCTTTCATGGTTTCATTTCTACTTTCCTGCAGTGAAGGAATCTAGAAAGAAACATTGTCCTTGTCAATGAATGTGGTTGGTTCCACCTTCTCCTTTCCCTTGGCTAGACCATGGGACTTCCATTTTTTTTTTATTAGAATTTTTGGGTGGTGTCCCCCCTTTTATGGTATCCTTAATAGCTAGCTTAGTGGCCTGGCTCCTCATAAATATTTTAGCAGGGGTAGAAGGTCCCTTTTGCTAGGAATCTTTTACAGTGGTTTCCCCAGTCACCATTAATTCTTCATCCCCGTCATCCTCTTTACTTGTGGTCCATGAGTCCATGGCTTATTATTAGACTTCTCTATTGGTTGTTCCTCCTCGAGCGTTGGGGATTCAGAGTCTCCATCTTCCACAAAATGGTTCTTGGCCATAAATTCCTCCGACATATTTTTCTTTTTCTGCAAGACCTCCATCAGGATGATTTTCACCAGCCCATGGTGAATATGGGTGACTCTTTCTTTCGTGTCTGTGGAAAGTTTTGCCAAAGACATCTTCAAATAGTATTGAAAATTTAGGGGCTGATCTTGAAACTTTCCGAGAAGCCGAATGTGAAATAGAAATGCGAGGCCAAAGCGACCTTTGCACGTTATATACTTCTGCAGGAAGAAAAGTAGGTGACAGTACTTAATTCTCAAAAAATCTTGTGGAATCCCCTTGCCCCAGTTAGGGTTTGAATGATCCTTCTGAAGGAAAGAGGCGCACATTCACTTGTTGAAGCATCAATTCTTAAATCGTTATTCCCCATCTTGTGGAATTCCACATGCCCGCGCCACTAGGCCCTTTGTTAACCGAAATTGAACATTTCTGACCTGCGCTTTATCACCATTTATGTTCAAGTAAAATGACTTCATCATTTTGGAGTTACGACCACTAAAATTCTGAAAGAAGGGGAACCATCCTGCTTTTTATATCCTTGCTTTGCTGTGAGGGTCGACTTCTAGCAACGCGAGGCTCTATGGCTCAAATCGAATAAGGGGTCGGGGTTTGGACATGGTGAAGGAGGAAATGGATAGAGCAGATGAGGAAGGAAGGGATAAAGTGAATGTGGCTCACAGGAATGCATACGAGATAAAATAATGCACACAATTTACGGGAATACAGGCCGAGATGTTTGTAATGGATTTCTTGACAAAGAAATGGATTAAATGGGAAAGATCGAAAAACACAGTGTTTTTCGAAAGGCAGGTCATGATCATGATTTCCATCATGATCAAACCTGCAGGATGGACATCAGAAGTACAACCACTGTGATGTGAGAATAATGATGCCAGGTCGTGGGATTTACATCGCAACGACTTACAACTGTGTTTTTCCCCAAGTGTTACCATAGCTTAAGTCATGCAAATTATTTAAAATTAAAGTGTCATTATACCTTACCTCAAACATCTTATCACTGGTTGTACCTTACCGAGCTTACCTCCAATGGTCTAGTCCTTGATGACGTTGCTTTTCCTTGCAATGATAACTTACTAACATTACATCTGACACTTGATCACATAATTTATGACTTCGATCAATAATTACTGTTAGTACTATATCAAATTATTTAAACTAATGTTCTATCTATACTTTTTTTATTTCAAGAAACCAAGGTGTTACTGCAGGAAATGTAACTGTGCTTGTCAAGTGTTTTGTAAGACTTAAAAAGAGACTATTGAACCTTCTGTAGGAACTGAAACTGTGTCTGTTGAAACTTTTGCAGGAATTGAGACCGTGTCTATCAAACCTTCTGCAGGAATTGAAACTGTGTCTGTCGAACCTTCTACAGGAATTGAAGTAACTGTTAAACCTTCTGTAGGAATTGAAACTGTGTCTGTCGAACCTTCTGCAGGAAATCAATCTCTCCAACGTTTATGTATAGTCTATTGCACATGAATGAAGGTGTTTATGTTGAATGTGAAATGATCTCATTGGATTTCCAGCCATTGAGATCAACTGTTAACCAATGTAAGGCCCAACACCATTAATGAGAGCGAGGACCAAGGTACCATGATGCATCCTATCAGGTGTGAATTTATGAGCTGTTGTCGAACCCCCTGTAGGATTTAGTAGTAAAGGAGCCATAATGTTTCTCCATTTCTGCTGGCGAGATAGCCTGTCATTAGGGCATACAGGCTTCAAGGCATCACAAGGCTATAATCTTGCACCCAGGTAAGTTGTTGATGTCCATGGGCCAATATTGTTGGAAGGAGGGCCTTAAGAAATCCCACATCACTCGAACATGAGAAATCCATAGATTAACTAATTTTTTTTATTTATTGAGGGGATCCCAAAGGATCTACTGACCTGTGTTTTTAATGAGCCCAGTGGTAGTCCATGCTCGGCAGATTTCAATTTTAGAGAGTCTGAAATACTGAAAAACAACACTCTAGGGGGACTCCTTTTCCGTAATTAGTCCATTGGGCCTGGAAAAAGGAATAAACCTATACCCAATAGAATTTAATCTCATTGTTTACTGAGCACGAGGTGGAACAGAGTAATATCATTGTATCAATAGGAAAGTCAAGAAGATATAGTGGAAGGAATAATCCCTTCCCTTACCATCTCCAGCTCTTTCTTCTTCACAATTTCTTCTGCAAATTCCTCCTTTGATTGGGGTTTTTGATATAGCTTGAGTCTGTGCCTATTAAAAAAAAAGGTAACATTCCCATTATCAATATTTTAAGCCAAACAGATCCATTTTCAAAAGCTTTCTCAGTCTCATAAGGGCCTGTCCAATGTGTATTGAATTTCCCTTTAAAGTTCTTAAATTTTGAATCATACAACAACGCCGAGTCTCCTTCTTTGAATTTATTCTTTTTTATGTATCTGTCGTGCCATCTAACCCTTTGATTTTGGATCAAGTCAATATGCTAAAAAGCATTATGTCTGATCTCATCCAGCTCATTGAGCTGCAAGATTCACTCATGTTGTGCTTCATCAAGGTTTATACCCAAATCTGCTACCATCTTGAAAGTTCTGATCTGAAATTCAATGGGCAACAAAATTTGTTTTCCATTCACTAATTCATATGGAGAAAAGCCAGTGGTACTCCTCCATGTGATCTTGTAAGCCCACAATGCCTCAGGAAGCCGGTCATACCAATCCTTTTTGTGTAATTTCACTATTTTGGGAAGGACTGTCTCCAATACCTTATTGGTTGATTCCACCTACCCATTGGCCTGTGGATGATAAGGGGTGGACTTCTGGTGGGTAATATGATATTTTTGCACAATTCCCTTCATAAAATTAGACACAAAATGAGCACCTTTATCAGTAACTATTTCTCTAGGTACTCCAAATCTCACAAAAATATCATAGAAAATAAAATCTACCACTACTTTTTTCTTTGCTCTAGGTAGTGCTCTTGCCTCCACCCACTTTGTAACATAACAAGTACAAACCAATATATACTTCTTACCTTTGGACATAAGATTGGTGGGACCTACAAAATCAAGAGCCCACCTCTCTAAGAATTCTATGAGAACCCGTGGCTGCAAAGGCATCTTGTCTGATTGTACATGTCGCCCCATTCTATGGTAGCTATCAAAATTTCGATCATACTCCTTTGCATATCTAAAAAGACTAGGCCAATAATAACCTAAGCGAAGGATATTATAAGTTGTCCGCTTGTCTGAAAATTTCCCTCCAGAAGGTTCATCATGACAGGATCTCAAGATTTCATAGATCTCATCTTCCTTGACACACCTGCGAATAATTAAATCAGGTCCAGTGAAAAGGAGATCTCCCCTAATCCAAGTCTAATCAACACTTTTTCTAATAATTTTCTTTTTCTGATTAGATGAAAAGTAAGGTGGAAACTTTCTTGTAGCAAGATAATTAGCCATGTCTGTTGATCTAAAAGGAGTGTATTAGTTTTGCTGTGCTAAGTGTCCTTTTAGTTAAATAAACATGTACAAATTGTCTCCATAAGTTTGCTTAAGGTATGAGAGTTTTAACCATGAAAATTAGATGAATTAATGAACTTTAAGCATGTAAATAATCCTTAAAAACACTAAAAAACAGTGGATAACAGAGAATAACATTCACACACAAGTTTTACACATTAGGCATGATGAAGCAGTTCACCCCTCCTGGGCTACATCTGCTGGTCCAGCTCCCAATGGCATGTCCCTCTTTGTCATTATGCTCAAAATTGTAAATTACATATGTTTGTAGGCCTCTAATGGTTGTTTTCTTTGCACCAATGGCTCCATAATTCTCAAATTAGTCTAGGTAGACTCTTATTTCACCAAAATTGGTCGAAAATTGACCTCCCAATGACAGCTAGAAAAGCTCCACTAAATGTGAAGACAGGCAATTAACTGCAGATAAATGAATGGTTAACCCCAAACTTGGGGGTGTGCTCCAAATATGTCGGGCAGTTTGTCTTGGCATTAACTGTGAGTGGCAAGGTGGTCACATGCCACCCCCGCCGAAACCTCCACTAATCGTTTGATTAAGCCCGCCATTGAATGTTGGAACCGGGAGTTACGCAATTCCATAAGTTTTAAACCATCACAATAAATGTGAAAACTTGCCATGTAACGAGTCATTGAAAACCCACCGATGTTTACATTAACCAAAATATACTATTAAATGCCACTGCGACATGTGAACACGCTACACCGCTGGGGGTTACATATATGGTTGCCGCCAATTGAAGTTTAATGTCGCAGTTTGAAAATGCATGTGAACGAATAGACATTGCCCACCGGGGTTACGGTTTCAATAGCCGTCAGGTAAAAAAATTTGATGTTGTGGTAAATATAACGCATGTGACCAAGACTCGGGCCACCAACAGGTTGGGACCACTGGCGGTCCCCTTCCCCAATGTTAAAACATTAATGCTATAATATGATGCAGACTCTTATACATGTTAAGTATCATTGAGTAGTCGGATTGATAAATGGAATTATGGGTGGACAGGAGGTCGCGGGTTCGACCCCCATCGAATCCTCATAAATTTTACACCACCTTTGTGACGACAAGTGGTGGCTTGCAGGCTTGCCATGTGTTGCTCAACCATTGGTCCATCCATAATCACATCCAACGGCCAAAAATTGAATTCATACCATCAAAATCCAACGGCCCACAATGTTCCACACGGTGCCATCCCATTGGCTTAGAAGAAAATGGAATATTCCAAGAATATTCTACTGACTGTACCTGCAAGCTGACTGGGCATCCAGTCACCAAAATTTTTCTATTTGGGAAAACAAACAGAACACAATATATTCCTCATATGACATCGGTTTTTCGAATCGTTCATAGTGACAGAATCATAATGATGATACCTTTTCGGTTGCTTAGGTTTGGATTTATTTCGAACACTTTCAGTTTTGAGCATATGACTTGATCTCCTGATCACACCTCCCCATTAGGAAGCTTTTGGACCCCAAAAGACTTTAATCACCTATTCAAAAGATGAGCGAACAAATCCCTCACCTTTTCCACTTCCATCCATTTTTCCTTACTTGGTTTTCTACCCTTGAGCCCAATGCAAAGATAATCGTCACTTCCCCTTTTAGAAGTGTGTGTCCTCCCTCACCTTTTCCAAACCATCGCTCTTCCAACGTTTTACAAAACGTCGCACTTCTGACGTCTCGCAAACCGTCGCTCTTCTGATGTTTTACAACTGTCACAATTTTGACGAAATGTCATCCGAAGTTTATAACGTCGTGCGTCCGACGCTTATGTAACGTTGCTTTATCGACAATAAAGTAAAAAATATTTAAAAAATCAATGTCGCTCTTCCGACGTGCAAGGCGTCGGTCTACCGACGAAAAAGTAAAAATATTTGAAAAAGGAATGTTGCTCTTCCAACGTGCAAGGCGTCGGTCTTCTGACGAAAAAGTAAAAAAAAATAAAAAAATAAACGTCACTCTTCCGACGTGTGAGGCATCGGTCTTCCGACGAAAAAGTAAAAATATTACAAAAACTAACGTCACTCTTCCGACGTCTAAGGCGTCGGTCTTCTGTCACTTGGTTAAAAACATTTTAAAAAAAAATCCGCCAAATGTGCTAGTTTTAAGTAATATTTTCCATATACAAATAAGTATATTTTCCGAATGTTTATCATTTGGCAAAAAAATTTACATATTGACGGACTTTTAAAATTTATTAAATTTTTCGAAGAATAATATAAAAGCGGAAGAGTCATGAATTGTTGGTAGACTTTCGGTAACTAATACTACATATCTAGAACATATCAACATAAAATCCACATCCATCTACTCAACCGTTGCATAGTGATTCTTTATGCACCGACTATAAAAATGGAAATGGCGGTATCAGGACCAACGAAAAAGAAGGTTCCTCTTACATGTTTAGAATAGTTCATACATCTACATAACAAAAACCAGATGCATATAATCGAATTTTGCATGGAAAAATAATGAAAAACATTAAATTATCTTAAGCATGGTAATAGAACTAAATTTGTTTACAACAGTCCACAAGATATCCATTCATTTCTATAAATTCTACAAGAAGAAAATGAAAGTCATGTGTAACAAAGTATTATGAAAAGACTTCAAATTACTGTCATATTGGAGCAACTAGCCTCTGACAGAAAATATAAAAAGAAAAATCAAGACACTGAGTGTGCCCAAAGGATTGTCCTTGGAGTGGAAATTTCTATCTGGATCCCTACTTTTGCAAAAATATTTCTTATATATACAAAATTATTTACTCACCAGCAAAAAGAAAAATGAAAATGGAAGGGCATACACAATGAAATTTATATCCTTTTCCTTAAGGAAAATAAAATTAGAATAAGATGCATGGTCTAACAATTTGGCATCCTCAATCAACAATGATCATTTTGCTAGCATTTCCATCTGTACCTCGTCAACAAGAAGAAACCAAAGAACTGACCTCATTTTTTAACACATTTGCAGTGGAATCCCCAGAGAACACACGATGCAGAAACTCACAAATAGTGAAAAATACCAATCAGCAAATCCCAAATCACACATTAGGAATCTCCCAACAAGAATGCACTCCAATGCAAATGTCCCTGAAGAATGTTTTCCAACCGAGATTGCAACATATGTGAGCCACTGCAAACTATATGGCATGCTGGTGCAAGGTTCTTTGTAAAATCCATTGATGATGCATCTAGTAGAATGCCAACTTCTTTTCTTAAAAATAAATGAAAATTTTAGATATATTAAAAATATCTCCATCTTTGGCCGAGCATTAGACAACAAAATATCCTAGGAAGCTTATTGTGAAAATTACAACGAATATTTTTTCTACAATGTTTACTAAGTGAAAAAAAGAAAAGATGAAGCAAGATGAGAAAACCAAGGATATAGATTGTAAAATGTAAAGGTGAAAAACTTGTTCAAAAAACACAAGATGATATTTTCATTAACTTTAAGTTTCTAAGCACACTCAAAACAGAAATTTGCACTTGCTCGAAAGAATAGAAAGACCTTAAAGGTGAAAAGCTCTCTTAGAAGAATGACACTAAAATATGATGTCAAGTATCTCTAAGCAAGTTACAAATATAATGTGCCATATAGATATAGGAACTATAAACACACTAGATGTCAATGTCTACCAGAGCATCTCACTAGGGACAAACCACTACAAGAGAAACCGCTAAATTATACACTTGAGATATACAATAAAATTCATGAAGGAAATTTAAGGTCCTTAGCATATAATCCTTGCTTAACATGAATTTTTCCTTGATTTCTGTAATAAATAGGGAAGCCAATTCTTAAATTTGTACTGTAAGATTCAATCAACCTGGAAAGACATGCTTGCTTTTATAAAGAGTAGATGTATTGAAGTCTACCTATTTTTGGTGGTCCTTATTTTGATATAATACATCTTCTTGAAGAGGAGGTTGGAAACATGGAATTTTACTTTGTCCAAAGATGGCTGTTGCTGGCTCCGAAATAAGACCCCCAGTTGATCAACCAATGGCATGAGAGATAAATGCATTTAAATATTGAGAAAAAATAAAATAAAAAGCTGATGCCTAATGTAACCCTCAGGGGAATTGGGCAAATTTTTTTGTCAATGCCTAAACTAATAGCAGTCAATGCAAATCAAATGCAATATAGCATGCCTTGCATTAGGTGTAATAAGAGCACGTCGTGGTAAAGTCAACTTGAAATAACACAAATGTGCCATATACTAAACACTTAGAGGGGCTTGATACCAAAAAACATGCTCAATAAATATGAGCTAAACCTTGCAACAAGAGCTCTATGAATGCAGTGTCTTTGTCCTACTCTATCTGCTCATGTGATGTGTAAGAGGCAAAGAGGGACACTGAAAGCTGATGTGACGCAAGGGGTTGAAACTTCTAAAACAAACTAGTAGTTGAATGATCAATGCAAACATGTGGTGTTCTAACATAACTTTGACATGGAGGTATTTGTCCCAATGTTTGTTGGATTGATGATTTAATGATAAGTTGTGCACAATTGTCTTATTAATAATCTCAGTATGGTTGTCAGTCTAAGACTAAAAAACATAGGGAGAGAAGCAACCTGAAGTGTATCCAAATTTGTTGGAAGATTAGTATTGCAGCTTTTGGTGCATCATTGTTATTGTTGTAGGGAATTGACAAACCATTTTGGAAAAAACAACACACTATTATGAAGATGTAATCATGATTATGTTGATTTGTAGACTTTCAAACAATAAAATTCATTTAACTAGATTCCGATGGTTAAGGCGGCACTAGTAGATGCCAACATATGCAGAGCTTTTGATTGGGAGGCATATACAAGCTACAATGAGAGCACTGATATTTATAATCATTAATATTATTTAGCATGGTTCGACAATATGTTGCAGAAGGAATTGAAGAGCCTCATTGATTGAAAGGTGCCTTCCAAGGAGAAGGAATGAGATTCTTTGAGTAGTTTATTTAGCACCAACTAACACACACGAATAATTCAATTTGTAAAATAACTTATTGAAGTGTATAATTCAGGAAAGGTGAATTCTGCAAAATGAGAACAAAATATGGATAAGTAGGATAAACCAATTTTTAGTCATCATAATTACTGAATATGATGTCTAATGATTAATCTGCTAACAAGTATCCCTACGGGGATGGTTGAGAAGGTATAGACTCTATTATCTCGTCTGTGAATTCATTCTGTTATTAGATAATGATGTAATTATTGTAGACATTATGCCTATTCTGTATGGATATGTGTTTGAATTGACGAATTGCAGAATTTCAATGGTTGATGGTTTGTACGTAGAATATTTTCCTTTTCCGAGGAAGAAGTGCCACCAATTTTTAATTGTCTAAACTATGAAAAAAAATTCCTTATCATAGGCAACATAACCGAGCTTGGCATGCAACAGGTCTTCAAAGTGATAAACCATTGGATGTTCTCCCTACTTAAGAACGATATCTATGGAAAATTATGAGGAATTTGTCTAAAATGAGACCAAGATATTTCAAACTTGGACCTTCAAGTATAAAAATAAAATGTCCTACTGAGTGGAATTAAACAAAATCTTGAAAATCTGACCACATAAATGAATATTTTTCATTCGATAGAACAAGAAATCAAAACGAAAAAATAATTCTCCTAAGTGAACCCAAACAAACTGACAATTTTTTAAACTGGTAATCATATTTATAGGCATATAAATATATTTAAAACACCTCCCTGGTAACTTCAATGTCATTAAAAATTAATAAATTCGATAAAAAAACCAAACTTGCTAAGATCCCAAAACCAAGAGTACTTACAGCTAGGTGTGGTGAGCTTAAGAGTCCTGAAGAAAATATCATAGAGAGCCTCATTGTCAAGCACCATACATTCGTCTACATTTTCTACTAGAGGATGAATAGAGAGTATGGCATTGTAAGGCTCCACCATAGTGTGTGACACCTTAGGAGACAGGAAAATAGAGAATGTGAGCATCATTCTATCAGCGTATTCCTCCCTAATCTTGGAGATCAAGAGGGTTCCCATTCCAAATCTAGTACCTCCTCCCAAAGAGTGACACACTTGAAACCCTGTGCACAACAAAAACCCACATCATTTTAGAAAATGAAATCCTACATTTCAAAAGCACAAGGTCAAGGATTCGAATATAAAAAAGACATATACCTTGTAGGAAATAGCAATTCTCAACCTCCTTCCTAATGACATCAAGCACAAAATCAATGAGCGCGGCTCCTTCTGTGTAATGCCCCTTGGCCCAATTGTTTCCAGCCTCGGATTGGCCAAACACGAAGTTATCAGGTCTGAAGACCTATCCATAAGGTCCATTCCTTACACTGTCCATGGTGCCAGGCTCCAGATCCATGACCACGACTCGAGGCACAAATCTCCCACAACTCACCTCATTGTAGTAAACATTAACCCTTTCAAGCTATAGATCTGAAGTGCCCTGATATCTCCCAGTAGGATCAATCACGTGTTCTTCATAGACCACTTCCCAGAACTTGGAGTTGATCTAGTTGCCACATTGCCCCCCCTGAATGTGAAGGATCTCTTGCATTTTTGCTATCGACCCAACTCAGATTTGGATAAGATTTGAACTACCCCTCTGTCGCCGCTCAATACATCAAGAATTGTTGTAGAAGATCGCTAAATGATTAAGGTAAGAAAAGCATCATTAGGTTGCTTCCTATTTCAATAAATCTGCGTGTAACTCCTCTAGGATGCAATCAACGAATCTAAAGATCACTTATTGTGTTTTTTATGCAGGACATATGGCTTTAGCTCAATGTTCCAGTCTTTTATTACATACATATTTCCTCACAAAGATAATGCTAGTCTCCAAGATTATGGATGTGATGTGACTATTATAATTGAAGTGCCAAAGATATAGGTGTGATGCCTGTAGATGTGATGATGTTGCGTGCGATGCCTCAGACTTCAGAACCTGCAATAAAACTCAACGAAACCCACAGAAACCAAACCAAAAGAACAACGAAACCCCAATATCAAAGATGGCTCAAAAACTCTTTTGCAACTTCCGCTTATTTGAAAACCTTTGGTGGTAGAGCTAATAGATAGAGCGACTTTATTTTAACCCTGAACTGCCCCTCCAAACAGGATTTGCTGCATCCTCCCTCCTTCCCTGGACAAACCATGCAACCGGAGGGAAATGTACGAGGGAAATTAAAACTTCTGATATTTCAAAATTTTTGACATTTTGAAATGAAATACGTGTGTTTTTTTAAGGCCACTCAAATTCCATTAAATAAAATGTGGAGACTTTTCTTGGGGTTAATAAGGGTTTGGGTAAATAAGTGGTATTGTTGATTATAAATAATTATTAATGAGATTAGATCTAAGACATTTATTTAAATTATAATTATA